>APFE031316647.1:0-24452 GCA_000404065.3 Pinus taeda | reverse complement strand
AAAAGGCGAAAAGGTTGTTACATTGTATTTATGCAATGGTATTTCTAACTTTGTTAATGCTTTAACTTCCAAAGGAGCAGATGCAGCATTATGGCATCATAGGCTCGGACACATGAGTGAAAAGGGGATGAAGATTCTTCACTCAAGGAATTTGTTGCCAGGTTTGAAGAATGTGATTTGGACTTCTGTGAGAATTGCATTTATGGAAAGCAGAAGAGAGTCAGATTTCTGAGAGTTGGGAAAGAAAAGAAGAACGAAAAATTAGAGCTTGTGCATACAGATGTATGGGGGCCTGCTCAGGTATCATCTCTCGGTGGCTGTCGTTATTATGTTACTTTTATTGATGATGCAACTAGAAAAACTTGGATTTATTGTATTAAGAATAAATCTGATGTATTTGATACTTTCAAGAAATGGAAAGCTTTGGTTGAGATTGAGACAGGAAAGAAATTGAAGTGTCTTAGATCAGACAATGGAGGTGATTATTGCAGCAGAGAGTTTGATAGGAACTGTTCAGAGCATGGAATTTGCAGAGAGAAGACAGTTCCAAGAACACCACAAGAAAATGGTGTGTCAGAAAGGATGAACAGGACAGTCATGGAGCGTGCAAGGTGCATGAGATTGCATGTAGGATTGCCTTTACAGTTTTGGGCAAATGTTGTAGATATTGTTGTTTATCTAATAAACAGAGGGCCTTCAAGTTCCTTGAATGGTGGTGTTCCAGAGGAAGCATTGACAGGTAAAAAGTTAAACTACTCTATTTTAAAGCCTTTTGGTTGTGAGGCCTTTGTCCATATTGATAAAGAAAATAGACAAAGCTTGAAGCAAAGTCAAAGAAATGTACCTTTATTGGATATGGTGTTAATGATTTTTGTTATTGCTTATATGATTATGAAAATCACAAAATCATTAGGAGCAGAGATGTAATATTCAATGAAAAGGTCTTGTATAAGAATCAGTTGTAGGGAAAGAAATAAGAAAAGGAAAAAAAGGAATATGCAGTTCTTGATGAAATCACTGAAAAAGTAAAGGTGCCTGAAAATAATAATAATCAACAACCACAACAACAAAAACCATCACAACTACAACAGGCACCCCAAACACCTGACAGTGGTGTTAGAAGATCTACCAGGATAAGTATACCCCCTGAACGATACTCTCCTTCATTATATTATTTATTGTTGACTGATTCCGGTGAACCCAAATGTTATGAACAAGCAATGCAGGTTGAAAGCAGGAAGAAGTGGGAGGTAGCCATGGAAGAAGAGAGGGACTCCTTAATGCATAACCAGACTTGGGATTTAGTCAGGTTTCCTGCAGGAAAAACTACATTGAATAATAAATGGGTTTATAGATTGAAGGAAGAAGATGGAGGAAAACAGAGGTACAAAGCTAGACTTGTGGTGAAGGGGTTTGCACAGAAGAAAGGTATTGATTTTGATGAAATATTTTCTCCTGTTGTTAAAATGACTTCAATCAGAACTATTTTGAGTCTTGCAGCAGCTGAAGATTTGCATCTTGAGCAGTTAGATGAAAAGACAGCCTTTCTCCATGGGGATTGGGAGGAAGAGATATATATGCAGCAGCCACAAGGATATGAAGTGAAAGGGAAGGAGAAACTTGTGTGCAGGTTGAAGAAGAGCTTGTATGGCTTAAAACAGGCTCCAAGGCAGTGGTATCTGAAATTTGACAAGTTTATGTCTGAACAAGGTATACTAGATGTCACTCTGATCATTGTGTTTATTTGAAAAAGCAAAATGATGGCAGCTATATTATATTGTTATTGTATGTAGATGACATGCTTGTTGCAGGATCTAACATGCAAGAAATAAATGTGCTCAAAAGAAAATTGGCAAATTCAATTGCAATGAAGGATTTGGGAGCTGCAAAACAAATCCTTGGTATGAGAATAACTAGAGATAGGAAAAATCATAAATTAACATTGTCTCAGAATGAGTACATACAAAAGGTGTTGAAAAGATTTAACATGCACAATGCAAAAACAGTTAGTACACCTTTTGCTAGCCATTTCAAACTTAGTAAGGAAATGTGCCCAAAGACCCAAGAAGACATGGATTATATGTCTAAAGTTCCATATGCATCAGCAGTTGGAAGCTTAATGTATGCAATGGTCTGTACAAGGCCTGATATTGCACATGGAGTGGGAGCTGTAAGTAGGTACATGAACAATCCAGGAAAGGAACATTGGATGGCAGTGAAATGGATTCTCGGATATTTGAAAGGTACCACAGATCAAGCATTATGCTTTGGTGGTTCAAACATTTCTCTACAGGGATATGTTGATGCAGATATGGCAGGTGACAGAGATAACAGGAGGAGCACTACAAGATATGTATTCATTGTTGGTGGAACAACTGTCAGTTGGGTTTCAAAAATCCAAAGTGTTGTTGCACTTTCAACAACAGAAGCAGAGTATGTTGCTGTTACAGAGGCTAGTAAAGAAATGATTTGGTTACAAAGGTTTATGGGTGAATTGGGTAAGGAGCATGATATGGGCACGTTATACAGTGATAGTCAAAGTGCCATTCATCTTGCAAAGAACTCAGCATTTCATTCTTGGATGAAACATATATAGCTCAAGTACCATTTCATACGATCAGTGTTGGAAGATGGAGAGTTGAAGCTGGAAAAGATACACACTAGCCAGAACCCTGCAAATATGCTAACAAAAGTAGTAACCAGGGAGAAACTGAGAATATGCTCAGTTTTAGTTGGTCTTCAAGGATGACAATGAAGATGATAAACAGCCAGGTCCAAAGAGGAGTCATTGTCCAGCAAATGGAGTAGCAGTGGAGTTGCTACAATCAGTCTCCAAGTGGGAGATTGTTGAGTGTGGAGCCTGATTATCTTCGATATTCAAAAGTACCACCACATTGGACCCTAGTTCAAAATGGGGACGGCATTGCTGCCCATAAAATATTCGCTGCAGGGGGGTCCATGAGGGGCGCCTGCGACCTTTGGGAGCCCCCCCTGGCGAGGGGTTTCGGGGGCAGCGCCCCTGAATCTAAAAACAGCTATAAAATTCCCTTGTAAAAGTATAGTAATTTCTAGTCAATGTGGGTCGTTCATTAGGCGGATGATCTGACGGTGGAACTTATGTTTAGTTTAGGGTTTTTTGCCCTAGAAGGCAACCCCTCTCTTTGTATGAGGGCATTGTATTTGAGGCTGTGAGATAGATGTGTATTCTGTGTGAGCGAGAAACAGAGAGGTGAGACTCTGAGAGAAGACATAGGATATTACAACGGATTTGCTGTAGGTTGTGTCTCTTCATTTTGTTGGATAATAGAAAGGAAGGACTGGTTGTTCGAGGTGGACGTAGCCCAAACTGGGTGAACCACGTATATCTGTGTCTCTCTTGTTTTGTGCATTTTCTGTGCTTATATTTATGCAATATTTTATGTGTTCCATTGCTCCGTAATATAAATAATATTCTAACACAAACTAATGTACATTTATGGGTATACGGTTACCATGTTTTGGAGAAAGAGGTTGTTCTCCCTAACGGTGTATAAAAGACAGGTTATTCTTGTAAATGGGGGATGCCCCATCAATAATGAAATAACCCTTTTCATATTAATAAAGTATAATCTATTTTGTTGTTCTAATCTTCGTTGTGACTAATGTAGCCATGATCAAAGAGCTAGGCCCGCTCTTCTGATCAAGTGCTCCATCTTTGTATGTGTGTTATTTATTAGTTTATGCTTGCTGTTACCATTATCTAATTCTCATAATTTCGTTTCTGGAGTTCTGTATTTAGTTTAGTTTCACAATAATTTTTTGAGTCTTAACCACAAACCCTTGGTCAGAACAGATTGTGCTCCTGCCCCTGCATATACCTTGTGCATTGCCTTGAAAGGATACGCACCTGGATTGATAAATAAATGTAGGAAAAGGGTGAATAAATCGTTCATACCTGGACACCAATAGTTACATGCACCCTTCAAACCCCCTGTGACCCCCCCACTACCCAATTGGCACAACGAAGGGGGGCGGGGCTCCGACCCCCCTCTAACCCCCTGGTTAACTATGTGGGCTAGTCATGGAAAGAATATAACACAACCTAACAATATAGTCCATCTGCTTTCTGTTCAAATTTTTCTTTATCTATTACTCATGATGACCCAAAAACTGTGAAGGAAGTAGTAGATTCAGAGGATGGAAAACTCTAGAAATAGGCCATGGTTGATGAAATGTCATCTTTGCACAAAGCTAAGGCATGGGATCTGGTGGAGTTGTCGGCTTTTGGGAAACCCATTGGTAGCAAGTGAGTTTTCAAGAAGAATACAAATACAAAAGAAAAGGTGGAGAAATAGAAAGCTTGGTTGGTAGAAAAAGGTTATTCTCAGGTGCCAGGAATTGATTTTGGTGATACTTTTTCTCATGTTGCCAAGGTAGCTTCTATTAGGTTACTTCTATCTGTTGTTGTTGCTTTTGTATTAAGGTAGAACAGATGGATGTGAAGACAACGTTTCTTCACGAAGATATGGAAGAGGAGATATACATGAAGCAACCTAAAGCTTTTGCAGTAAAGGGTAAGAAAAAACTGGTATGCAAGATAAAGAAGTCTATATATGGGTTAAAACAGTCACGAAGGATGTGGCATCAGAAATTTGACACATTTATACAGGGACTTGGCTTCACCAGAAGAAAAGCAGATCAATGTGTGTATTTTAAAATAATTGGTGTCTGTGCTATTTATATAGTCTTGTATGTGGATAATATGTTGCTAGTTGGAAATGACAAAGAAATTATCCAGGATTTGAAGACCCATTTTCCCTCCAAATTTGACACGAAAGATCATGGTGTGGCAAACTATATTTTGGGCATGGAAATTAAAAGAGAGAAGACAAAGAGAAAGCTCTGGTTAAACCAGAGGAACTATGTTGAGACAATATTGCAGAGTTTTAATATGCATGATAGTAAATTGGTGAAGATTCCTATTCTTGTAGGTGTAAAGCTATCTGCTGAACAGTGTCCTAAGACACAAGAAGAGGAAGAGGACATGTCGTGTGTTCCATATGCAAGTGTAGTTGATAGCCTCATATATGATGGTCTGTACTAGACCAAACATTGCACATGTAGTGGGAGTATTGAGCAGGTTTATGACAAAACTAGGGAAGGAGCACTGGATAACACTCAAGTGAGTTTTTAGGTATTTGCGTGGCACTAGTGATTATGGTTTATGCTACCAAGAAAGACCAGGATTGGACAAAGTGTAGGATATTCATGGATTTGTTGATGCATATTGGGCTGGAGATCTAGATCTGAGAAGATCTACAAGTGGGTATGTGTTTCACCTAGTTGGAGATGGAGTCATTTGGATGAATAAGAAACAATATGTAGTGGCACTATCAACTACAGAGGAAAAATACATGACAACCACTCATGCAAGCAAGGAAGCATTTTGGTTGCAGATATTTTGTTCAAGTATGGGGTTAGTACAGGAAGCGATAAGGATAGACTGCGACAACCAAAGTGCAATTTTCTTGGCAAAGAACACTGCATATCATTCAAAGACAAAGCACATTGAGGTTCAGTATCACTTTGTGAGGGATATTATAGAAGACAAAAGGGTGTTGCTGGTAAAGGTGGACACTTTGAAGAATACTGCAGATGCATTGACAAAATCTGTGAGCTTTGAGAATTTCTCTTGGTGTAGAGAAACAATGGGCATTGTAGGGCTAGATAAATGACTAAGTTCTCTTGTGGCCCCATGTGGAAAGAAAATAAAAAGTGGGAGAATGTTGGGTTAAGTTATATTCTTTCCATGACTAACCGATGCAGTTAATCGAGGGTTTCCAAGGGGGCAGAGCCCCCCCTTTGTTGCGCTAATTGTGTAGAGGGTGGGCGGGGTCACATGGGTTTTGAGGGGTGCAAGTAACCTCACTCTATGGGGTTTGGATTAGCGTCCCATAAAATTTTGTTTTTGGACCCTATATTAGGTTGGGCGGACCTACCCATCATTTTGTGCATGATTTTTCGCACATGGTTTTGAACGCAATGGTTTTCAGTCCATGGTATTAGATGCTTTGGCATGTATAAATATGTATTGTAACGTTGAAAGAAACATAATGAAAAATCAAGTTGGTAGTCCCAGTTTTGAGATCGAGGAAGAAATCTCTGTGTATATGTGTTTTATGTGTTATGTTCTCGCATTTTTATTTTTTGTGTTTTAGAATTCGTATGCAGGTAATTTCTATACAGGGTTAAAACCTACAAAAATTAAAGAAACTATATGATATTAAGGATTGAAATAAATTTCAAACATAAAAAAACAAATATGCGAAAGAAAGCCCTATTCAATAGTGATAATCTTCCCAGTTTCAGATTCAACATTCAGTTGAATCCAAGTTGATGTTATTCAAACAATGCACAAATCCAATGAAATGGAGGGATGGGGAAATGAAAGAGAAGGGACAATTCGTGAGCATGTCATTAAAAAATATTATATATATATATATATATATATATATAATATTATATATATATATATAAAATAAACAAACTTAGGAGATTAAGGATTGAAATAAATTAAAAACATATTAAATGAAATGTACGGAAGCCCTATTCAAAGTAAACTCATGCTTTAAACATGGAAGCTTTAAATCTTTTCCTGTTACTTGAATTAAAATATTCAAGAGTCTATGGTATTCCCCTTTCCAGTTTTTTGTAAATAGGTACATTCTTAATGGATTACAAAAGTAGAATTTTGACACATAGATTTTTCAATTCACCCAGAAGTTCATTATCTTCTGGGGTAGGTTGGACTCGATGAGTTAATATTTCAGGAAAGGATGTTGGATTTACTCTAGGCATACTTTCGTCTCTTGCCTCCTCAATTTCCCTCAGTGGAGATGGAGGTTGGTTGTACGGAGTACTCTTCGAGACCTAAGATTGATTTCCTGAATTTCCATAGAATAAGCAGGATAGGATGTCTCTCCATTGTAGACCTATTGTGCTTGTCTGTTGTTCGGGTTTAGATTTGGTTGGGTAGGCATATGGGCTTGTTTAGGTGGAGGAGGGTGTAAACATTGTGGTTGAGTAGGAGGTGAAGGAAATAAATTTGAATAATTCTTATATGGGGGCCTCCTCCCCTCGGGTGGTGAATTCCATTGAGGTTGTAAAGGAGTATATGGTTGAAATGGCTAGTTGATCAGCTGGGAATGGTACTAAGGTGCAAAATACCAAGGAGAAGGTGTAGACCAAGAAGGATGATTAGGGACCCCTAAGAGGGAATAGATGTGTTTTTCTTAGGGTTGTAGTACACATAGGATTTTTCTTAGGAATAATTACTATTTCTAAGAAATGCTAACCCTCTAGGTTTGGTAGCTAACCTAGAAACAACAGTTAAAACAATTCACTATTTTTCCTATGAACGACAGATAAGAGAATATTATAAGGAGCCAACCTATGACTTCTGCTTGATTCCTCGCTTGATCCCTCTCCTCTTTGAATGATCTCGCTACTCCTCCCCATACTTAACATGATTGGAGAGTACCTATGCAATTATAGAAACAAAGACCCATCCAAGCATAATGACCCATTATTAATAAATAACATAAAATTGAAAGTATGATAAACATATGAATGCATTGATAGATTACACAAACGTAGGGGAAAATCTTAAAAAGCTTTATTAATAGAAAGAAGGATTACAACCCATGAGTTCAATCCAGCACCATCCTTCCAGCTTCCAACCTTCTTCACCTCATGAACAACAAGAAATTCCAACATTACCACAATACTTAGCCTCAATACTAAAACTATCAACACCTCCTTACAACTCAGAATTATTCAGCCCCTAGATCCCTTGGATGAGTGATCCATTTATAGATGAGTGAAGGAGGTTGGGTCATGAATGATGATGATGAATGCCTTTTTGTTTTTAGGAATTGGTTCCATGAAAGAAGGAGATAGAATGTTTATGTTTCCTAATTCCTTTTGTCATCCTTACGAGAACTCATAGGGGTAGGTGGTACTTGAGAAGCTTCTAGAGGTTTCCATCAATAATTGATTCTTCAAATGCTCCAAGAACTTTGTCCAAGCTCACTCATCGTAGGCTAAAGAGGGCCTAAGTGCAATGCATAGCACTTAGTCAGTCTAGCACATGCAATGCATTGGAGCCTAATGAAGGACTTCCTACAATGATCTATTTAGAGACACGTTTTGGATGAATTTTATGATGGAACTTCTTTAAGAGTGCGACATCTAGATGGCTAAGTTCTTTAGGGTATGAAACAAATATATTAGGGGATTATGAACCCTAATAACATTGACATGTGAGTTTGGGTTGATGTGCCCAAATAAATATGTAACAGGAAGACCCTTGCATGCCTTGCTAGTACAGTCGAGGTCCATGAAGCCTCCTTTGACTTATGTGTAAGAGATGTTCAGTCACCCCTTCAGTTCCCTGATACACAACTTTTATTCCACGTAGATAAGGGAACTTGCTTATGGAGTGGTTTTCTTCATAGACTAAGCATATTTCTATAAGGTTTAATGGACATTCATGCCTACGGTGTCTCCTTGTGCATCTGTGGAAAAATATGGCTAATGATATCTCTTCTTCCTCCTACTTTATCTTGATGTGCATAGTGTCCATCTGTAGGAAAGTGGTATGCAACATTTAACTCTTGAAATCTTCTAGCATATTTCCAATTTCACCTTTTATATATGTGTTGGAAGAGGATGAACTGGCCACTGCTTGAATACCCATGCCCTTTTTCCTAGCTACCCTAGAATGGTTCTTAAAGACGGTATTGGTATCTTCATAGGGTATTTGGTAGATGTCCCCTCTTGCTAGCAAGTTTAGGGTATGTTGAAGATCTTCCCTGACCCCCCTAAGTAAGACTAGCTTCAGTGACTCAGGATCAAGTGTGCACATCGCCCTTTTGTAGCTAAGCTTGAATATTCCCTCATAATCCTCTAAGGACTCATCATGGCCCAAGGTCATTCTAAAAATTTCCTCTTTAGTGCCTTTGGACTTGCAGTAGTCCCGATACTTGTTGTTGAAGGCTTGCTGTATTTGAGCCCAGGTGGTGATGCTATCCCCAGGTAAACCCATGAGCCAATGCAGAGTTTCATCCTCGAGAGTGGATGGGAATAATTTAAAATTCTGATCATGAGTGGTGTAATCATAAGTTATGCATATGACAATGAACTCAAACAAGAAAGTATCTGAATATTCTAAGGTCAGGCCATGGAAGTGAGGAAGAGAAGAGGCACTTATTTTTTTCTTCTTGGCATCCCCATTGGTTTCTCTCATAGGAGTATCATCCTCAACTATTTTTCTATCTCCTCTATCATTTCTATTTTCAGCCATTAGGTGATTTGGAATGGGTTCTCCTTCTTCTTCTCCCCCTGTAGGCTCTTCAAAAATATCTGGTTGCTCACCTAAGGGGTCCTCCAATTCAAAGCAAAAGAAGAAGAGGGAAGGATGGATATTTGAAGTGCTGGGGGTACTTGGTAGAAATTTTCCTAAGTTATCCCTATTCCTATGAGGCATGAAAGAATTTTTTTTTCTTTGTTTTGTTTTTCAATCTTTAAGGCTAATTGTAGAATTGAAATGACAAATTAAATGGAAACTAACTGCTAAATGAAATCTCTTTCTAAATGGAAAGGAAAGAAAACCAACTTATACTTAATTTTGCAAAAACGAAGCTAATAACAAAATGGAAGAGATAAGAAATGGAATAAAGAAACTAGAAATGACATCTACTTAGACACCTCCTCGACAACAGTGCCAAAAAGTTATGAGCACCATTATTGCAGCAAGAATGTTGCAACTCCTGGGGCTACCAAATTTACTTTATCAACTAGCGGTTCATACAAACTTGAAGGTAAAAGTGTTGTATACACAAGTAGATACAATGGGTCCACTCTTTGTCACTTTCAAGCTCGCAATAGACCACTAGGGTTTCTTAGACCAACCTTCTATTGATTTAGAAGAAGTTTGATTACCAATGGAGAAAGGGGAATTTTACCCTAATTGAGAGAATTGAAATTTTGTCTACTGTAGTAATCAAAGACTGAAATAAATGCTTTAAACACACCACTCATCTAAATATTTGTTAAGAGATCTTGCTTCAGAAGAATTCTAAACTAACATATGTGTAATCCTAACTATCCTAAGCATGTAATCTGAGATAATCAAACACTTTATTGTTTTGCGTATGAATGAACACAACAACCTTTTTTTCCTTTCTATCCTTTTTGTGAAAATATGAGTGCTAATTCTTCTTGGTTGTATGGAAGGTGCTTTAGGTGTCGAGAGTGATGGTTGTGAAGGATCAGATGGCTTGGGAGGCAAGTAGGAATCTTCTCCTATATTTCTGGATGCATTTTCCACAAATCGACCTCAAAACATACCACTATAGGTCATCCTACAAGATGTTCTAATGCACCTATAGGATGTGCAAATTCTCCTACATGATCTCCAGTATTCATATAGGGTCCGACCGAAAGCATAAGGAGTAATTTGGAAGGTGGTATATGGATTAGGGAAGGTAAATTATGGAAGAAATAAGGCAAGGGAGTGGCTAGGACTTCCTCAGAACTCAAACCAAAGTTGTTCCATCCTGTGGCCATCATGTCTATTTTAAATATTTCCAAACTAATAGTGTGAGAGACATTTAGGATCAAGAACGATCAACACACATCTGATAAGCAGACTTGTGTTGATTGAGCTCGACTTAAATAATTAAAATTCCCCCTTTTGACCAACAAAATCCCATGAAATGACATTGAATTAGAATAAAACTCATGAGAAAAGGAAGAGCTCTTTCCTACGTTGATGATTCGTGAAATGGTTCCCTGGATCTCCAACATTACTTGCCTGAAGAATTAAGGAAGAAAGGGTAAAACTACACTTTCAATTTACGTCATTTGAGTATACATTTATCCCTTTTTTGGATTGAGATTGACTATTTACAAAAAAGGCACACCTTGGTCAATATGGTCAAGATGTTCTCTCAAATATTTTTTTCTACATTTTTAGGTTCGAGAGAAAAATTACAAAAAGGGACATGATGGAGTTTTTTTTTGTCCATTTTTCAAACTCTCTAAATATGAAAATGATACCAAGTTATTATTCCGTCGGACTTGTAAAACATTGAGTGGTGAAATACTTGCCACCATGATGAGACCGAGTTTCTCCTTCCTACGAATCGTAAAACTTACTAGGATGGATTCATTTGAAGAATGAACTTATATGACAAGCGTACTCTATCCCCTTCAAGCTTGTGATTAAAAATAATTGGGGTACTCACTAAAAATAGTTGGGAAAATGAAAGTGAAACATCTCTTGTATAGGGAGCATGTCGCCCTTGCACATGAACTCATCTCTTTCTCGTGTTAGATTTGGGATATCCTCACTTAGTCACCTGTATTTCTAGGTTTGGGTGATCCATTTTGCCTCTCATCTGGCTGTTCCATTTCATCGTCATGGCCCTCGGTCTTATGTTGAGTCAAATGTTTCCACACTCTGGAGTCGTGTCATTGATGTTCAAGAGAAGCCCTATCTGCAGTTTATTACCTATACATTGTCTAACCTTTTGCTACAGTTCTTGATCATACTCATTCATTCCACTTTATTCCTTGTTTCGTGTCAATGATGGGTGAATCATCATGGTAGTCCTTTGATGGGTCACTTTGTGTCGACTTCAACTCATTATCCATCAAGGTGACTTAGAAACTCCCTTTCAGTACCTTACAACATGCATGTGTTAATGGAAAGATTTTCACATGCGAAGACATGTTTTCATCATTGACCTTCGATTGCATGATTCCACGAGTGTTCGACTTCAACTACATTTTCACGTTCACGGATTGTACTGTCATACCTTGAGAGACATTGTAATTAATGGTGGTGCCTCTTCTATCTGTTAACAGTCCACATCATTGACGAGTAGTCAGGTGGTTTTCTAGCATTTTTTACTTCGACACATTCATTCACATGCTAAAATTCGTACTTTGATCAGATTGGGACAAAGTGCAAGTCCCTGAGTTTTTTCTGATATAACTCAGGTTGCATGGAGTTATGTATTATTCATGATTGTACACTTGTTTCTTCTATATGGATGGTTGTGACCATACCATGGGACTTTATAATTATGATGGTAATTATCCTTCTATATCGGGTGGTTGCATCCATAACTTGGATCTTAGACTTACATATGATCCTTTCCATTCGGATGGTTGCGCCCATGCTATTGATATTTTCACATAGTCCCTTCTATCTCGATGGTTGTTTCCATAGAGTGCATTCATGTTTTGATATAATATATGTATATGTGTATGCATCCTTGATTTGTAGGTCTCCTCATAGTGTTTGATATCGTCCTTGGAAGAGCTCGTAAAGCATTTTAACCATCGCTTGCTATCCTTCCTTCATGCTTTATGGAGCATATATTACACATTATTTTGTCACACCTTCAGCACTTCCATGTGTCATATCTCGAAGTTCCTGAAACTTGGCAATCATTCATTGTACCCATCCTCATATGTAGTTTAGATCCTTTTTGAAACACTCATGGAAACGTGTCTTGAGCCTTCATTTAAGAAGTAAGCTCTAAAATCCTAAATTCACGACCGACATAATCGTGACACTGACAACTAGTGATGATAGCAAGATGCATTATACTCGCCTCACTCTGTGAGCATGCATTTTACTTGGATACTCATACTGATCCCTATAAGGAAAGTTTTCCCAAAGAGGAAAACAAGCTTCATGATCTAGAGGCTTCGAGAACAACGAGGTTGAGGTTGTTTGGCATGGATGAGGTCAAATTCTCCCAATTTTCCCCTTTGATATTATCCCTATGAGCTACCTGCTTGAGATGTGGGCATTCCCCTATTTTTGGATGGATCTTAACTCCCTCTCCCTACCTATATATTCATCCTCTCGTATTCCCAAATGGTTGGTCTTTGATTATTTGCACCATTATGTTGAGATTGTGCCTACATGCTACTCATTTGGCTTGGAGAAGGAGTACTTGGAAGGCTTGACATTGGACTTGGAAATTCACTCAAGTAGAGCTTATTAACATCAAGGCTTGGTTGTATGCTTCCTCCTTTATTTCATTAATATATACAACTGTTGGTTCAATTTCCATAAATGTTTGTATTAATGCATCATTTATCTTAATTATCCTTGATGTGTTAAGTGGATTACAATCTATTAAGCTTGTTTTAATCATACCTTTGTTGTGTCTTTGATCTCTTGTGCAAGTATTCAAACATTGTGAGCAGTAGATATGAACCTAAGGAGAAAGCAATTCAAGATCTTCAACAAATGAGTGTGTTATAGCATCAAAATGAGGTAGGTTATATTTCTTTTCTTTCATTTTTATTGTAATTTAGGAAGGTGTCATGTAGATTGTCACATAGGTTTCTAGTTCCACTCATTGGAATAGAGGGATCATCTCTATCCGTAGAGAGGATATACCTAGACAACACATGCACATGACTAATAGATTAGCTCAACATCGATAGTCGTGTACTTACTATTGTTAAATTGATAGACTAAATTAGGAGCTTATTTTGTGATTTTGGAAATTAGATAGGATAGGAAATTTTTGGAATGTAAAGTGTCATAAGGAAGTCCAAGAGTCACAAGGTAGTTGAAAGGTCATGGAGAAGCCCAAGAGTCAAGGGTAGGTCAAGAGCCACCCTTATTTTATAAATACATCCTCATGACACATTCTAAATAAATTTTAGCGTAGGACTTCTTAAGGGATAATATTTTTTGAGAGAACTTATGCTCTTCTAATTGATGTAAGGAGTAATTGTTACTTTCCACTATTGGATTCCACAATTTTTTTATGTGGTAGTTCCATGAGTATTTTTAGCTTGATGGATTGGATTTTTGTGAGAGTTATTTGATATATAGTTTGTTCGTATGTTGTCTCTTGCTACAAGCCTTGTTTTTCCATGCATGGATGGTATATGATTTTTTAAGTCTATGTTTATATTGGTGAATTGTTTTGTTGATATTGGAATAATATTATCATTGAATTTGTGTTTACTTGTGCTTATATATGTTTGATTATTGTGAACTCCTTTACACATGTTAAGGACTTTATTTTGTGAATATGAGTCTTATATGAAGTCTTCTCATAGTTACTTTATGTAAGATTTATGTTTTTTACAATGTGGCTCTTCATGGTATGCATGTTATACTATGTTTGTTGATTATTTCCTTGTATTTATTGAAGTTCATGCATTCAATTGAGCCCACATTCCACTTTTGTCTAAAGCAAGCTTAACACATCTTAGCGGCACCAAGGCCTACATACCATATGGGATCCCTAAATCAAACCCTAAATGGAGGATATCCCTTTTAATGTTGACCAAGAGTCCTGACCTGTCAACAATAGGCTAAGAGTAGAGTTGTGCATGTATTGATTGCTAATATTTTGGCAATATAGTTGAGTTATTGTAAGTTGAACTCAATTCATTGAGCTCTAGTTATTAGTTGTGTGAGTTAAAGGTCACTTGAGTAGTATAACTATTGTTAACTAAGTGATCTCTCTTAAACTAGTCAATCAACTAAAAATATCTTAGACATGCATGGATATAAAATTGACAAGCTAAGTGGAGCAAAAGGAGCATTGTAATTATCAATTGTATACTAGTTGAGTGTAGAGGGTTGGAAGTTACGCAAGTCAATTGAACAAGAAAATAGGAGAAAAATCCTATGTTTTAAGAGTTGATTTCCTAGAGAATTTTTCAGGTAAATAGGAGTAATTTGGGTACTTGACTTGGCTAAGGGTTGGCAAGAGAGAGAGGAGGAGAATAAGTTTAGTTGTTCTTGAGGATTGAAACTAGACATTGTAATAGTTTCTCATTCTCATCTAATTAATGAAAAGAAGTGGAGGGGTTTCTCAGAGTTGGTTTCTCTTGTAAATTGTTGTGGTCTTGTGGTGTTGTAATGGTTGGATTTCATTTAATTTGTTTCTAAATTGTTATTCCATTAGTTAAAATTGTTTGTAATATCTTTTTTTTAGTTTGAATGCATCAGTAGTAGAAAAATTCTATTAATTTCTACATGGTATCCCTTAACACATTGCCAAGAATGTTAACATGCCAAAAATAATTTCTTTTCCATTTTTTAAAATAAAAAATTTCATCAACAAGTCATTTTTAGGTTTTAGAGGCACAATTAAAATGAAAAATCATAATTAATTATGGAGGGGTGTTATAGCTAGATTGCAAGCTATAAAGATATTGTCTTGGTTTTGATTTTCCTTTGTAAAGTTTGCATTGGCTTTACTGAAGATCATATTGTTTCTTTCTACATTGATCTAGTATTGTATTTGATGTACATTGATCTACAACCATAATTTTTCTTATTAAATTGAGGTATTTGTGGATTTGTAAAACTTGTTCTTGAACTAGTTGCATTTCACTTTTTAAAACTTTTGCTTTGATACCATGTGATGTAAAAGAAAAAGGAGGAAAGAAAAGCATAAAATAGAGTATAAATGTGCAAAACCAACAAAAAATAATTAGAATAGAGTGCACTAGAATATAGAGATTAGATTTTAATTTAGTGAGAGAAAATACATATACAAAAAAACACAAAGGTTATTGTTAGTTTTACCTATAGTAAAACCAATATTTATAGAGCTCATATGAAAACTCTCCACAAAGTGAAAACCTCTAGACCGACACATTAAACTACTTAAGAAACAGTCGATAAATTCAAACATGTATTAAAACAATATTTTACTTGAAGTGTGAAGACTTGGATATAACACATTAAAATATTTAAAAAATAGTTGAGCAATTAAAATGTGTATTATTCATGATCTAGTGCATAATTGAACAATACATTTATTAACTATTTCATGGGCCCATTAATATTTTCATAGTTTTAGTTTGAATATGTTGATTTATGATAGTTTTCTGAAATAGAAATACGAACAATGATCAAAAAATAATTAAGTATAGCTTCAATCTTAAAGGAAGAAATCTACTATTGTTTTGTAATCCCAATGGCACCACCATGAATATCAAATCAAATGGGGTAATTGAGATTATTTCCAACAATGTTCACTTCTTGCCAAAGAAATTTATCGAAATTTATGCATGATGCCAAAGAAATGTACAAAATGACTACTAATGAGAAAAGACAAATCATAGTGTTTAGTTAATTAAAGGAGAATGGTTTAAATGTGAAATCTTTAAGGGTTTTAAAATGAATCTATATATTGTATGGTATTGGTTCAAGAGGTAAGAAAATATTGAATTCCTAGTATAGTATTTGTTGGTTCAAGATCAGGTAAAAAATTATTCCATTCCAATATCATATATTGTGACGGGAAGCAATGGCTCACAATTCTAGGAGATGTAACTAAAGCAGTCGCTTGCGTAGTCACAAACCCAAATTTGCAAGCACTCTCTGTGGAGTAAAGGTTCCAGAGACCAAATCAGATAACTACTTAGGGCAAAGGTAAACACGATGTCACACAGTGAGAATCTTCCGAAGCCGAGTTATTATCAACAATGCAGAGATTAAATGAAATGGGGGGATGGGAAATGGCACAGAAGGCCATTCTTTTTTTTTGTTGAAGCAAGAGACTATCCTTCTATTTCCATAAACCAAAAGAAGTGTTACAATATATAATAAAAACCAGACTAAAACATGGACTCCGGAAATATCAAGACCATTCGGCCATGAATAAATCCCTCCAAACTAACTAAAGGACAAGCTAACCTCACAAATGGTACTCTCGGTTAACCGATAACCCAAAGACAAACTCCACAGTCCCTCCAACATAAACTCGCAAAGTTTTATCATACAAGTGGTCCCACAAAATTGCACGACCAAATTGGATCATCGAATCCAGCTACACAAACGAATGGCTCAGAGAAATATCAGAAAGCCAAGATATTTGAGCCTAATGGCGCAATGGAGGGTGGTATTTTGTACCCCAACCTTGCCATGTGTCGAGAGCCCAGTGGAATCGCTCTTGAAATTTCCATACCACTTACCATTCAAAAGCCCAGTGATCACCTCGAAACCACTTTAAAGCTTGGTTAGTCAATCTGGAATAAGAATACATGAGAATTTCCATCAACGGGAGGATCTAGCCATCCTTCCTGTAGTAGTTAACTTTAGGACTTGTAACTGATGCAACCACTGATTGAACATAAAACCCTATGTTGCAATATGAAGGAAAAATGAGACTGGTTAACTTACCCCAGAGGGTAAAGTATCCAATCAAAGTTTTCCCTTCTTCAAGGTACCAATCAAAGAACTGCATTTGAACTTGCATACTGATATTCAATCCATGCCTTCCTTTCTTGCCCAATGTCTAAAAATTTCTCTGTCCTCTACCGCTTGTTCATTGTAGAGCACTTTTAATCTGCTCTATAATGCCTCCTGCCACTTCATTTCAATCCTACTTTTTGAATTAATCACTCCTTGGTTGGCCAGTAAATCCATTAGTTTATTGGCTTTCTGATGAACATGATTTAAGCTAACAGTTCGATGACTCAGGAGATGTTTTTGAATTCTTTGGTACACTTGTAAAAGTCTCCAGTTTTTTGAGACCCTTTCTGGTGATCTTCCACAACTAATTCTCTTAACCACATTTATAGAGATCTCTGAGTCTACTTCGATAATGACATTTGAGCTGTGATTTAGTTTAAGAAGCTCTAGACATTTCTCCAAAGCCATCAATTCAGCCATGTTATTGGTTGCTATGCCTAAATGGCAGTGGAAAGTAAATATTATATTTCCTCCTTCATCTCTTAACACCCCTCCATAACCTACTATTCCAGGGTTGCTTTTTGAAGCTCCATCAATATTGCATCTCAGATAACCTTTCGGTGGAAGCTTCTAGATCTCCTTTTCCATTTCCAAATCCCTTTCCTTTCTATTAAGACTAAAGAAAATGATCTCCTACATGCCCAGATGCTTGAGAGATCTTAATTCATTCGAAGTGGGAGGGTTCTTGGGATAAGTGTGCATAGTGGTGGAAACTGTCTCTTTTATCTGTTTCAATATTAGATCCATCAGGCGAAGATGAGTGGTTTTTTCTTCCTTGAAAATTCTTTTATTCCTTTCTTTCCAAACATTCCAAATAATGAAACTTGGCGTAAAGGTCTAGGCCAAATTAAGGATCTCATGCTCTGAAAAAAAAATCTTCAGTTGTTCAGGGTATTGATGATACTACCTTTATCTCTATATGTTTGTTGGAAAATAGTGTAAAAAGAATCCCACAACTAGGTGGAATAGGTGCAAATGTTGAGAATATGCTCCATAGTCTCCTCTTGAGCTTCACATAACTGACATTTAGAAGGTCCAATGACCTCCCTCTTCTTCATATTGTCCCAAGTTAATATTTTCTTGTGAAGAACTAACCACATCAAGAGCTTGATCTTCATCCACCCTTGGTGACTCCATAGTTGTTGCCGGGAATTTTCCAAAATACAGGGATCAAGGTTCAGGATAAATCTTTTTGCTTCCTTAATATTGAAGGAACCTTCTTTGTTGAGGCCCCATCTTAATTGATCCTTCCCTCCTATTACCAAGATCTTCCTTTGTTTTACAATGTTCATGAGTTCCTCTACTTTTTTTTTGATGGGACTATCCTCTCTGCATTCTATATTTCTCCAGTTTCTCCATTTTCCCGAGTCATGAGGAAGATTCCAGAAATATTTAACTTTTATTAAACCTTGGGACTCTATTCCCTGCTTGAGGCTTATAAAGTCCTCTCTTATCAGCATTGGTTCTTGTTGCCATTTGTCTTCCCAGAAGAGAGCTTGATCTCCTGCTCTGATTTCCTAGAAACTATTGTTTTGTACTAGGCTTCTGTTTTCCCAGGCTTTATTCCAGATGAAAGAGCCTTTTATGTTTCTAGACATTCTTATAAGACCACTTGTTTTCTAAGAGCTTGTATATTTTTCTTTCCAGGTTTTAGCCCATTGATCATCTAGTTCTTTAAACCACCTCCACTAGATCTTAGCACCTAAAATGTTACTTAGAATCTCTTGATCATCTAAGATTAGACCTCTGTGACTTTTGGGTTTACAGATTTTGTCCCAAGAAACAAGGGCCAATTTCTTCCTTGTTTCCTCCTTGCCCCAAAGGAAGTCTCTTCGGATATTCCTAAATTGCTATAAGACCCCTTTGGGAGCTGGAAGGAAAGAAAACAAGGATAGATTACAGAACGACCTTTGTCAAAATCAACCTACCAGCAAGATTCAACGATCTGAAAGTCCATTTTTTGACTTTGTCTTGCATCTTGTTGAGCATCAGTTCCCAAATGCTTTTGTGCAAAGGTTTAGCTGTAAGGGGAATTCCAAAATACTTTGAAGGGAGGGAATCACTTTGAAAGCCCAAAATTCTGGAGATATTCCTTTGAATTGCAATGTTAGTGTTAAAGAAAAAAATCTTTGATTTGGAGAGATTGACTTCCATACCTGTAGCCAAGGCAAAGTCATTTAGGATTCGTTTATATGTTGAAGCTTCTTTAACTGTGGGGATACCTTGCAGCATGGTGTCATCCACAAATTGTTGGTGAGTCATTACTTGACCATTCTCTGTTAATTGCAGTCCCTTGATCTTTCCTGAGATTTTGGCTTGTTTAATGGATCTACCCAATCATTCCATCACAAGGATAATGAGAAACGGTAAGAGTGGGTCTCCCTACCTGAGGCCTGTGGAAGGAGTGAAGATCTCTGAGGGTGAGCCATTCACCAAATTGAAAAGTTGGAAGAAGTAACTATAGCCATAACCCATCTGACCTAGTTGTGATCAAACCCAAAAGTAATAAGGACCTTCTTGATGTAAATCCAGTTCACCTTGTCATACGTGTTTGCGATATCTAATTGCATGATCATATTGGCCTGCCTTTTGCTGGTAAGTGAATGAACTACCTCGTGGGCTTGAATAATGTTGTTTAGGATTTGTCTTCCTTCCACATAACTAGATTGTTCCCCTGAAATTAAAGAAGGAAGAAGAGGTTTGGGTCTGTTAGCCCAAATCTTGGATATGATTTTATACACCACATTGCATAAAGCAATGGGTCTAAACTTATCAGGAGTCAAGGATGAATCTTGTTTGGGGATCAGGGAGATGAAGGAGGTGTTCAGGGCTTTCAAAATGGTCTTGCTTCTTCTAGAATCCTCTATAACATTCAGAATATCCTGTTTGACAACATTCCAGCAAGCTTTGAAAAAATCTACATTAAAACCATCTGGACCTGGAGCTTTGCCATTCTACATGTCTTTAATAACCTCACTAATTTCTTCTTTGGTTACTAGTTTGTTCAGGTTAAAATTATCCTCTTTAGACACCATCTTAGGGATTCTTTTTGTAATTTCCTTGATGCATTGTTCTCTATCTAGATTACTTTCATTTGTGATGCCTCTGAAATGTTGAACCAGCACATCTTCGATATTCTTATGGGTGGTCTAAATCTCCCCATTCTCATTCAATGTCGAAGAGACTCTATTGTGTGCTCTATTGGCCATGGTGGATCTATGGAAAATTTGGTATTTCATTCACCTTCTTTGAGCCATTGAACTCTAGACTTTTGTCTCCAGAAGATTTCCTCTTGTTTGCATAAATTCCCCCATTCTTGGTTGTATTTATCAGCTTGTTCACTCTTATCTTTATCAAAACCTTCTACGATTAATGCTTGGTTTAGCTCTTGTAGTTTGTTTTCCACTGATTTTTTGTCAACGAAAATGTTGCCAAAATCCTTCTTGTTCCATTCTTTGAGTCTAAGTTTTACGTGCTTCAGTCTTTAATGAAGGAGGAACATTTTGGTTCCCTGGATATGCAGATATTTGGACCACCATTTTTCGATGTTTCTAATGAAATTTGGGTGGGAGAGCCAAATATTCTCAAATTTGAAGGGTCTATTCTTGGGTGAATCAATCTCCTTGATTTCTATTTGAATCGGCCAGTGATCAGAGCCTCCAAAGGGGAGGAATCTAGCAGTTAGTTCTTTATTTGTGAGCATCAGATCCTCTGAGATCACAAATTTTTCTAACTTGGAGGTGACCTAGGCTTCACCTCCTCTTTTTTTATTCCAAGTAAAAAGGTCATTGTGCATTTCAGATTCAACCAGGTTCATATCGTCTATGAAGGATTGGAACAATACTGAATCTTTACTTAGCATTCTAGTACCTCCTTTCTTTTCTGAAAGAGATTTAATCATATTAAAATCTCCTCCCATGACCCAAGTATTTCTGTATGTCTGCTTCTGAGATTTACCAGGGATTCAAGAAATCCGAGTTTCTCATCTATTCGTTGAGGACCATAAACATTCATAACCAAGAAGGTGTTCGACACCCCCACTAGTTGAATGATGACTGATAAATAATTTCTCGACACCTCCACATCAATTATGCTAACATTTAGGGGATTCCATAGAGTGAGGATGCCCCCAATTGTGTTCTCTACTTTAACTTCTAGAAACTCAAATCTTTTAAGCCATTTTCTATGTATTTGTTTTAGTTTCTGAATAAAACATTTCGTTTCTTGAATGAAGATTATGTCTGGTGTTGTTGTTTTCATTCTGTTACTTAGCATTCTTTGTTTCCTTTTACTACCTAGACCTCTGATATTCCAAGATATGAACTTCATAATTAAATATTTGTAAAGGAGTAACTCGTTAGATCTTTCATCTTACCCGAATATATCATTATCTTTCCAGACTCCATCAATAGCTCATTTTGTTTTTTCCTACCCCTCTTCTTTCCTGGATTTCTAATAGCTAATCCTGGAGTTGATTTCATTGTTTTCAACCCTCTGTGCTCCTGTTTGCGAATTTTTTTACCTTTACCCGGTCCTTTTCCCTCAGTTTTCCATAAAAAAAACTATTGTATTCCGTTGCATTCCTCTTGGGGCAATGATTCTATTCCTCCTTTGGTTCCCTGCATCAACAATCATTCCAGATCCAGATTTTCCTTGTTGAGAATTTCTTGTACTTCATGATCTTCCAGATCTGTTTCACTTTGGGTCATTTCAGGGTCCATCTCCATTTCTATTTCACTTATCATTGCTTCTTTTAGAGAATTCATATCTTGATAATGTTTTTTTCCTCTTCATTGTCTTTTTCATTAGTGCCTTCCTCCTGATATTGGTTTTATCTTGTGATTTCTTCATTCTCTTCCAGCACTTGAAACATGTTCTAATTGACCTTCAACCCCTCGTTATGTTGTTGTTTTAGCCCTTTTTACCCCCTTTTCCTTTACTTTCCACTTTCTGAAAGTTTTTTGAGTCCTTCGTTGTATTAAGTTTATCTTTGTTATCTACTTTACTAAGAGGGCAGCCTCTGAACAGATTTCCATGTTCATGGAATCTACGGCATTTGAAAGGGATATGCTTGTAGTCCACTGTCTACACCCATTCCTCATGAAAAACTTCCAGGATGACTTCATTCAGAAGCACAGCTGACAGATCCATCTCCACACATATCGTAGTAAAGGAGGTATATTTCCCTCTTCTTGTGGCTTCAGAAGCTTTGAAAAAACGACCTAGTTTATTTCCAATGGCAGCTAGAGATTTAGTTTGCCAATAATCAAGAGGTAGAGAATAGAGCCTTACCCACACTGGTACTAAAGAGAACGTTTCCCGCTCTAGGACAAAGTTCAACCTCCAAGGCCTCATGTAGAGACTGGCTGCTGCAAAAAAGTAGGTTCCCCCTTCGAATATTCTGTCTTTATCATCAATGTTTGAGAACACCACTGCAAAGAATCCCTTTGACCCAAGATGTAGGTCAATTATTCCCTTGGGTTTCCAGTGATACTTGATCCATGTTTGTAAAGCTTTTTCAGTGGGCCATAGTCCCATGAATTTACAAATAATGGCGTAGGTCCCCATGTGTTCCCTGTGCGCCTACAGAGAAGGATCATTTAATATTACTCTAGGAGTGATTTTTGCTTTTGGTTTGCAAGGTCCTTTTTGTTTATTGTTTGAACCCTGACTTTTGTCTTCTTCCTCTTTGTCCTTTGTGATACTATTTACCTTGGTTTTGGTTCCCTCTATTTCCTTTTCATTATCCCTGATCCTTTCATTCGTACAATCTCTGTTGTTCCCTGTTAGTGCTTTACTTCTGCTAGTAACAACTTCTTTGTAGGAGGGAGCTGAGCTCCCTCCTCTGCCGCCCACCATTAGAGACGTACTCTGTTGTTTTCAGAAACCCTGGTCACTTCGGCTCTCCCGCGTCCAAAATTTTCACCTCCCCAGTGCACTCCCAGAATCGGCACAGAAGGCCATTCAAAATAACTACATCAAAATTAAAAATACTGTATTCAACGTTAGTGAGAATACATGCAGTTGAATCTGACTTGATGTTATTCATGACAATGCAAAGATCGAAGGAACTGAAAGAGAAGGGACAATTCGTCATTCAAAATAATTATATCAAAACAAAAATAAAAAACTTAGGAGATTAAGAATTGAAATAAATTTAAGACATATTAAAGGAAATATTTGAAAGACCTATTCAAAGCAAATATCATGCTTTAAACATGGAAGCTTTCAAGTTTTTCCCTTAACTCGAATTAAAATATTCAAGAGTCTAGGGTATTCCCCTTTCCACAGAGTGGTCTTTCCGGACCTTTCTTTTCACTAATTAATTGACAAAATCAATATCACAAGATATTGAATCCAACTAGTATTTCACACATACATGGATGTATTTGTGCCATATACATAGTTAAATCTATTGCATATATTTTTGACGAAATTCCATTTTGCCCAATTAAAAAAATTAAATCTTTAAAAGTATTTACCATTTTTTTAAACAAAATTAATAGAAAATACTATTATTTCCTCTATTACTTAAATTAAACATTTATAATCTCTAAAACTTTTCTCATTCAATGTGTCACATACCCTTGTGGCACAATGTCACCAACTACCTACTATGCTCACCTTCATCCACCATGTGGAATATTAGGTTCAATAAATAGAACTTTAATACAAGCTTCCAAATCCACCCTTATGCATGTATTACAACTCGAGGAAAAATCAATTATGGGCAATCAAATTACAACTCTAAGGAAAAATCAATCATGGGCAATAAAGAGGACAAGATTATGCATAAAGACTTCCATCCTTTGTTAACTCAACACCACCATAAATGGAAACTTTATCATAAATATACTATAGCTACCATTGCATATAACATGATCATAGTCCTACTCCCATAGTGGAATGTATTCCTAACATGTAAATGTTAGGTAATATGCACAATTAGTTAACATAGCCTCCTTGGATGCAATTCCCCTCCCCCATGATCAAGGAAAATTTTAAGTATGGAAAAATTTATTTAAGTTTAAAAACATTCTATAATCTCACTAATCCCTAATATGAAAACTATAAAATGTTTAATGATATATTTGTAAAATTATTAAAATTTATAATGACTTTATATATAGTCTCTACATAATATTGGCTATTTTTA
>APFE031316643.1:0-11622 GCA_000404065.3 Pinus taeda | reverse complement strand
GTTCCCTTTTTAGAAGCTTTGTCATACCGTTAGAGCTGATTATCTTTCCCGGTTTCCCTGCAATACCCCTTAATTCAACTTCCTTTCCTTCCATAGAAAATTTCATGAAAATTTCTTGAAAATGAAAAGCTATTGTACCCAAGGATTATAACCATTGGACTCCTAGTACAACATTTGCACCTTCCATTGGAATGGAAACCATTGGGCTGGTAAATACATATTCTCCCTATCAGCATACTTCTTCATCCTCGTTGTAGCATCGTGCAAGCATAACCATGCCAACTCCAAGGTTTCCTCCCAAGCCTTCATGAACTTCTTCGCATGAGGACTCCTCAAAAAACCTCCTGTCACAACGATGTGCGGTGCAACTGACATCTATCCATTTACCAACCCAAATGGACTGTACCATGTCCCAGAACTCTTTTGAACATTGTAGCTAAACTGTGCAATATCCAAGAGTTCAGGCCAATCCTTCTGATCAGTCGTCACATAATGTCGCAAGTAGTCCTCCAGCAATGCGTTGATCCTCTCGGTTTTCCCATTTGTCTGCGGATGGTAACTTGAACTCAACAACAACTCTGTCCCAACTAACTTGAACAATGTGGTCCAAAATCTCCCTGTAAAACGCGGATCTCTATCCGACACAATGCTAAATGGCATCCCCCAATACTTCACTATGTTCGTAAAGAAAAACTCCGCAGTCCGCTCGGCTCCACAAGGCATCTTTGTAGGAACAATGACAGCATACTTGGAAAAATGATCAACCACGACCATAATCCCATTATACCCCTGAACCTGTGGTAACTGAGTGATGAAGTCCATCAAGAAACTCATCCATGGCCTCTCTGGAATCGATAAAGGCTGCAACAGTCCTCCTTTCCTCTCAGTATCTGATTTGTCCTGCTGACAAATGATGCATGTATGTACATACTCCTCCACATCCTCCCGCATCTTCTCCCAAAAGAATCCTCTCTCCAACAATGCCAAAGAATGATCCTGCCCTTGGTGGCTAGCCCACGGAGAATCGTGGCACTCCTTCAAAAGGTGCCTCCTGAGACCACATGACTTTGGAACATAGAGTCAGTTTCCAAAGAACAAGTACCCGTCCCGTAGAAAGAACTTTCGCGTCTTCCCTTACTTTATCTGCTTCACTATATTCTGCAATAAAGTATCGGTTTCAACACTTTCCTTGAGTTTGTTTTGCATCTCTTCTGACATCTGAACCCGACTTCTACTCCTTGCTGCCCGGTCTTCACCCTCCAATGCTGCAAGTTGTCCCTTCCTACTAAGGGCATCTGCTAGCGCATTGTGTCTACCCGGTCTATACTCAATAGACATGTCGAATTCTGCCAAGAAGTCTTGCCAACGAACTTGCTTCGTAGAAAGCTTCAGTTGTGATTTAAAATAACTTGTTGCAACATTGTCAGTCTTGACAACAAATGGCTTCCCAATCAGGTAATGCCTCCACACATGAATATAGTGGATGATCACAGTCATCTCCTTATCATCAACCGGATACCTCCGTTCTCTATCCTGCAACTTCCAACTCTCATACGCCACCGGATGCCCATCGTGCATAAGAACCCCTCTTATGGAAAAATCTGAAGCATCAGTGTGTACCTCAAATGGTCTCCCAAAGTTAGGCAACTTCAGTATCAGTGTTGTAAACATCCTCCTCTTCAAGTCATCAAATGCCTTTTGACATTTATCCGTCCAACACCACCTCTTATATTTCTTCAATAAGTCTGTCAGTATCGATGTCACCTTGGAGTAACCTTCTACAAACTTTCGTTGGTAGTTGGTCATGCCCAAGAACACCCTCATCTCATGGACATTCTTCGATTCAACCCAGTCCTCAATCGCCTTTACTCTGCTTGGCTCCATCCATATGTACCCCTGACCAACAATATGTCCAAAGAATGGAATCTCGGTCTGAGCGAACACACACTTAGACTTTTTCAAGAACAACTGATTTGTCGTCAGTGCCTCGAACACCATCACCAAGCGCTTCTTATCATCCTCCATGTTATCACTGTACACCACCATATCATCTAAGTATAATACTATGAACGAGTCCAAGTATGGTCGTAGAACATCATTCATCAAAGTGCAAAACATAGCAGGAGCGTTGCACAAGCCGAATGGCATAACAAGGAACTCAAAGCTACCATACCTTGTTACTATCATGGTCTTCTTCTCGTCTCCTTCAGCTATCCGTACATAATAATAACCATGCCTCAAGTCTAGCTTGGAAAACACTCGAGCTTTTGCAAGCTTGTCAAAGCAGTAAGCCGCCAATGGCAAAGGATACATGTTTCTCACCATCTACTTGTTCAATGCACAGTAGTCACAGCACATCCGTAGCTCATTCGAATCCTTCTTCCGCTGGAACAATACTGGAGCTCCCTAAGGGGACCTTGAAGGTCTAACGAAACCTGCATCAGCTAACTCCTTTAGCTGTCATTTTAATTCCTCCAACTTAGGCCATGATAAACGATAACGCGCTCTTATCGGGGGTTTCTTCTGTAGTTCAAGCTCAATCTTATGGTCCACCGCACGCCTTGATGGAAGCTTCTTCGGTAGCTCATCAGGCATCAAATCCACATACTCAGTTAGCACATCAGAAATCTCAGCCAGAACAGGTGTCCCCACGACATCACCTTCGACTCCCTTGAACATCACCGCATGTGTCTCCATATCTGATTCCTTCATAACCTTCTCCAAACTCAGTGTAGAAACATACTGCACCTTAAATTCCCTCCTTTGCCTATGACTGGAAAAAGTCCAATTTTGTATCTACCAACCATCACCACCTCATCATAGAAGGGGACAACAATAGCCCTATTTCCCTTCAAGAGATCATGTCCAAGTATGATATCAAAGTCGTTCATCTCCATCACCGTGAAGTCCAACTCACTTGTCCAGTCTTTTATCTGCACCAGCACTTCGTGTGCCAAACTCGCCACCTTAGCTCTAGAGTTCACTGCCTTGACCTCCATGTTCGATGGGAGGATCATCAATCCAACCTCTCTTGCCAACCATGTCATCTTAAAGTTATGAGTGGCCCCTGTGTCCACAAGAGCTGGAATGGTCTTCCCACGGACCATCAAGTCCACGAAACCCAGACTGTTCATCCATGATTTCTCCATAATTTGTCCTTTCATACATACCTGTTCACTGCGTTCATCATCAAGCAACGAATTCACCATCTGTGAACTGGCTCTGATACCACCTGTCATGCCCCCAATTCTTTTTTCCTTTAATTGGCCGGGTGCGGCACCACCTAAGTAACCAACATTTTCCATTATTATGTTACTTTATGGACTATGCCTTCAATCATTTATATCAACCATGAAATACTTTATAATGTGCGGAAACCATAATAAACAACATGATAAATGACAAAAAGAACACCAACAATATGAAAGAGAATGTCTTTTTATTATATATGAGAAATAGTACAATGGCCGGGAGCGTCGCTCCACCGGCGTTCATAAATGAGGTTGGGCGCCCACCCGTGCAAGAGCGCACGGCGGTCACACCACAACTCTCACCCAATATACAACCAAACAACACAACTGTGCCCGAACGGGCGGGCGCATCTGTGCACACCTGCACAAACAACAAACGATGTGTCAACTGGCGGTCGGGCGGTTCACCCTCACCCTCGCCCTGGACGATCACCTGGCGGGCGGTTCACCCGCGCCCTCAACCGATCCTCAACCGCGCCTTCACTGTTTCTCCGTGTGCCTTTGCCAGACAGGCGGATGCATCTCCTATGCGCCTTGCTGCGGCTACCAAGTGCACACTTCTCCTTTGTGCAATGAAGACTTGTGATGATTCGATGATTCTTCCAAACGAGCGCTCCACCAAACGTTTATATGCTCACCATGTGTGGCGACCTCCCCTCGGTCGACCCACCAACGCCATTGTTTATTCATGTGCCGACGCCCCCAACCGATGTGCGACACCCCTATGTCAAGTCGGCTCGCCCATCGCTCATCCACACCCAGCTCGCATATAAACGATGGTTCCATGCCTTAGTCGACTTTTCTAAGTGAGGAGAGCGTGGGCCTGGCTACGTAACCGTAGTGCATTACACGGGGTATGCATGCGTTTGCATTCTCTGTCTGGATGCCAAAAATTTAGGCATCAACTCTCGCTCAGTTGTGCACCAACGAGCGGTTTGATTCACTCTCTCCATGCATGGAAAGCATGGAAAGCTGAATCCTTATTTATTTCATCGTCTCCACAATGGCTATGCTTTTTTCAATTTACTATTTCCCAGAGCACATCATGGCCATTTTATGCACCCGCCATCCCATAATCTCTGCCATGTTTTCCGTTTTAAAATGCTTTCTCTGTGGTCTCCACACTCCTGAGCTGGCAGATAACCATTTTCAAATTCGGAGTGGCGTTGTTGGGCGATGTAGAATTGACTTCAGATTTGTTAAAGTCCGTTAACTATATTATAAATTTGGCATTATATATATGTAGCAAAATTTATTATTTTAAATGAAAATTAGAAATATTCTAATTACAAATATAGTAAAATTCATTAAACATCAATTTAATATTAGAACACTAAAATTTGTTAACCATCTTTTTGATATTGATAACTTAACTATCCATTTGAGATTAACAATTTTGCATGTTAGTTATTAAAAATTAATGTAGCAGAGGAAGTAAGGAACACATTAAATTTTTAGGCTCTATATTAAATATATTAATCACTTGTGTGAAATATACATATTCAATATTATATATATAAATAACAATGCTGAAAATTTTGTCCTTTTAATTCTAAAAGAGTAAAATCCACATCAATTAAATAATTTATCAACTAAATAATTTATCAATTAAATAATTTATCAATTTTTGAATTATCTTAACTTAAGCCATTCCTCTTCTTCGAGCCTTGTTTATAATTTTTTCCGGAAAATATGGATAGCGTAGCGTTTATGGATAATTTTGTTTGCACATTTATAGATAGCGTTTATGGATCTGATCCTGCAACTATGGATAGGGTTTATGTTTATGGGTAATTTAGTCCTCAAGATTCCTCTGTCCTCACACTCAGTTACAATTAATTCATTCAACCAATTAAATTTGCTTTTAAAATATAAACACAAATAATAGCAAAAACTCAATGGTTATATAGCATTGCCATTACATTAGAAATACATCTTAGCAGTTAAGGTATTGAAGGCATAGCGTTGTTTTGGTAATTGTGTTTCGGCCACCTTAACCTTATTTTACAATTAATTCACTCAGCCAATTAAATTTGCTTTTAAAATATAAACACAAATAATAGCAAAAATTGAATGGTTATATAGCGTTAGAAATACATATTAGCGGCTAAGGTATTGAAGGCATAGCGTTGTTTTGGTAATTGTGTTTCGGCCACCTTAATCTTATTTTACAATTAATTCACTCAGCCAATTAAATTTTCTTTTAAAATATAAACACAAATAATAGCAAAACCTGAATGGTTATATACCACTGCGGCTACATTAGAAATACATCTTAGCGGCGAAGGTTATGAAGGCATAGTGTTGTTTTCGTAATCTTGTGTTTCGGCCACCTTAACCTTATTTGTTCCAATGACGAGGAAGATATTTGTCATTCCATTTGAGACCACATCAAGCCATAGAATATGCGTGATGGTATTCCCTCGTGATTACTATTATTATTATTATTATTATTATTATAGAATATGCCTGGTCGTATTCCATTGTACTTAGGCTTATCGTTATGACTAATGGATGTATTTTGAAGTTTCATTGTGATGTAGGTTATTTATATTTGGGGTTTGCACAATTTATCTATGTTAATTGTGCATTTTGTTTATTTTATTTTTTTAAAGGATTTATATAATTTTATAAGTTGATTTTAAAAATAATTATGCCCATTAAGAATAAATATTGAGTATAAAATGGTATTAATTAAATTGTTTTTTTCATAATTAATTATTTATATTACAATTATATATATATATATATATATATATATTATTTGTTAGAATATTATGTATATATTGACATCGAAATTATTATTGTAAAGAAATGTGAAAATCAATTCATATTATAAGTAAAGAGAATAAAATGATATTTTTTTTATGTTTATTTAGGAGGGGATGGGGAGGAAGAGTGGGAGGTGGAGGTGGAGGTATAGGAGGAGGAGGTGGACTTGCGGAGTAGGTGGAGGAGGAGAAGGGTGTGGAGGCGGGAGAGGTGGTGGTGGAGGAGGAGGTGGAGGTGGAGGTCTAGGTTGAAGAGGAGGAGGAGGAGAAGGAGGAGGAGAGATCGAGGTGGCTGAGGAGGTGGAGGCAGAGGTGATGAAGCAGGTGGAGGAGGAGGGGGCAGAGGTGGAGATGCAGAAGGAGGTGGCGATGGAGGAGGAGGTAGTTGTGGCAGTGGAGGAGAAGGAGGAGGTGGTGCTCGGACTGGCGGTGGAGGCATAGGCGAAGGAGGTGGTCATGGTGATGGAACAGGAGGTGGAGGTTGAGGTGGAATAGGAGGAAGAGGTGGAGGACGAGGAGATGGAGGTGGAGATGGAGGAAGAGGAGGAGGATGAGGCCGAGGTGGCACAGATGGAGGAGTAAGAGGTGACGAAGGAGGAGGAGGGGGAGGAAGCAGCGGTGGAGAAGGAGGAGGTGGTAGAGGAGAAGGTGGGGGAGGTGGAGGCTAAGAAGGTTGTGGAGGAGAAGGCAGAGGTGGAGGAGGAGGAGGAGGGGGAGGGGGTGTAAGTGATGGTGGTGGAGGTGGAGGAGGAGGAGGTGGAGGTGGAACTGGCAAAGGTAGAGGTGGAGGAGGTGGTGGAAAAGGAGGTGGCGGTGGAGGAGAAGGAGGTGGTGGTGAAGGAGGAGAGGGAGCGGGTGCAGGCAATAGTGGAGGAGGTGGAGATGCAGGAGCAGGTGGAGGGAGAGGATGTGGAGGTGGAAGTGGAGGAGGAGGGGGAGGGTATGGAGGTGGAGGTAGAGGGGAGTGGCGGTGGAGGTGGAAGAGGAGGAAGATGGTGGAGGAAGTGGGGGAGGTGGAGGAGGTGGCGGAGATGGTGGAGGAAGAGGAGGCAGAGGAGGAGGAGGGGGAGGAGGTAGAGGAAGAGGGCACAGAGGTGGAGGTGGAGGTGAGGAAGAGGTGGTAGACGAGGAGGTGGTGGTGGAAGAGGAGCGGGAGAAGGTGCAGGGGATGGCAGAGGAGGTGGGAGGTGGAGGAGAAGGTGGAAGATGAGGTGGCAGTGGAGGAGGAAGAGGAGGAAGAGGGGGAGGTGGAGATGAAGGACGAGGAGGGGGAGGAGGTGGCAGAGATGGGGGAGGAAGAGGAGGGGTAGGAAGTGGAGGTGAAGGTGGCAAAGGTGAAGGTGGGGGAGGTAGAGGTTGCGGAGGTGGTGGAAGCATAGGCAGAGGTGGAGAAGGAGGAGGTGGTGGTCAATGAGCATAGGGAGGAGGTGCAGGAGATGGTGAAGGAGGTGGAGGTGCAGGAGGAAGCAAAAGGGGACAAGGTGGAGGAGGAGGTGGCACAAGCGGAGGTGGAGGTTAGGTGGAAGAGGAGGAGGAGGAGGAGGAAGAAGAGGAGGAGAGGTGGAGGTGGCGGAGGAGGTGGAGGTAGAGGTGGAGGTCGACGAGGTGGAGCTAATTGTCATTTTTCCTACCCCTCTACCTCCTCTTGTGCCTTTGCCTCCTCCACCACCACTTCCTTCTCCTCCTCTACCTCCTCACCTCCACCACCACCTCCTATACTTCCACCTCAACCTCTGCCTTCAACTCTTCCGCCTCTTTTTCTGCCTACACATCCACCTCCACTACCTTTGCCACCCCTTCTCCTCCACCACCTCCACCCACACGACCACCTCTACGACCTCCACCTCCACACTGTCCACCCCGTCCTCCTCCAGCTCGAGCTTCACCACCTCTTCCACCATCACCTCCTCCTCCTCCTCCTCCACCTCTTCTTTCATCACATCCTCCACCTCCTCCCTATCCTCCACCGCATCCTCCTAGTCCTTCACCTACCCCTCCTCCTCCACTTCCTCCTCCTCCACCTCCACCTCCACAACCACCACCACCTCCTCCACCACCACCACCATCTCCTCCTCCAACTCCACCTCCTCTACAACCTCCTCCTCCACCTCAACAGACACCTCCTTCACCACTTCCACATTCACCGCCTCCTCCTCCTCCTCCTTATCCTCCTCCTACACCTCCACATCCACCTCTCCCTCTACAACTCCACCTCCGCCTCCGCCTCTGCCTCTTCCTCCTCATCCTCCACCACCACCTCCACCTCTGCGAACTCCTCCATGAGCTTCCTGACCCCCTCCTCCACCTCCACCCCATCCTCCTCCTCCACCTCCTCCTCACACTCCACCACCTCTACCTCCTCCTCCACCACCACCCGCTCCACCAACACCACCACCTCCCCCTTTGCCTCTGCCTCCACTACCTCCTCCTCCTACTCCACCTTGACCACCACCTCCTCCACCTTCACCTCCTCCTCCACCACCTCCTCCTCCACCACCACCACTCGCCTTTGCAGAAACCACAAATTAAACGTTTGGAAGTGAACAGGCTCGCAAGATAGACAACAACAACATTGTGGATCCGACCTTCATATTTTCATTCTTACGCTCTCGCAACAAAGACATAGAGTCAACAACATTGTGTATCGAACACACGAATTTCGAACATTTGGGAGAGATTGGTATTTTGAAATCCCGTATCAATACTGACTATTAATTCCGGATTAACTAAATGCTACAGTTGAAAAGATTGCATTGTGAAATCCGTGTTGAACAATGAGGAAACAGGGTTGAATTAGAAATATTAATTACAATAACCCAAAAAAGCAAAACTGAAAAAAGCAAAACTTTACCTAAATTTAGAAAGCTAAATATTATATACATTCTTGAATGTTCCAAAAACAAAACAAATAAGTTGCGATGGTGAAATCCACCTAGAATAAACGGCTCAAATTCAACTAAATGTTAGAGTTGAATTTAAGGAATATTAATTACAACCACCCAAAAAAACCAAAAAGTTATCTAAATTTAGAACGCTTAATATTAATTACATTCATGAAAGTTCCACCAACAAAAACAACATTTAACTTGGTTTTTTTTTTTAATTTAAAGTTGCTTTTCTTTTTGTTTGTGGATTCCGCATTCTAAATTTAGTTAACTTTTTGCTTTTTGGGTAACTTTTTATTTTTGGGCTGTTCTAATTATTATTTCTTGAATTCAAGAATTGGTAAAATTTCGAGCTGTTTCTTAGTAGATGAGGTTGTTGTGCGGTGCATAAATATATGGCTGCTTGCAACGAATAGTTCGAAGTTCTATCTATCATCTGTATTTGCAGCGAATCATTGTACTCAAATGTTTGTGTGTTTGTGTGGCGGTTAGTTGTAGAGAAGAAGAGCTTACGATTTTGGTGTCCTCATGACTGTTCGTTTCTGGGAAGCGCCATTTTGGTGGCTGGTTTTTCTGTCTTGGTTCCCAATCAAACGCTCTGTGTCTTTGTTCCAAATCAAGGACTGTGCGTAGAATTTAATGGCCAAAATTTGTAGGTTGACCGAAGAGGACGACAATGGATCTGGACCTCTCATCCGTTCCAGGGGATTCTCTGTTGGTTACAATTGTTGAATTATCTTTCTATTGATGATCACAATGGATTTGGACCGTTCAAGAAGATCCCCGGTACATCCAATGATTGAGATCAACGCTATTTCTTGATTTTGTTATTCATTTCCATATACCATCTATCTCTTTTTAAATCTGACTCCATCTATCTCTTTTTAAATCTGACTATTCCAGAAGATCCTCTCCTGTATCCAAATCTGACTATTCCAGAAGATCCTCTCCTGTATCCACATGATTTAGATCAATGCTATTTCTTGATTAGGTTATTCTTTGTATTTCTCGAAGTAAATTCATTCATTTCGGCCTTGTGTTTGTCCTTTCTTATGATTTGATGCACAGGGACCGCCAAGGGGAGAATTGTTATCTTCTAATGCGCTCTTGTTGCTGCTAGAGAATTGTTATCTTCTAATGCGCTCTTGTTGCTGCTGGAGAATTGTTATCTTCTAATGCTCTCTTGTTGCTGCTGTTACGAAAGCAATTGTTGGGCTATTCTCTTCCCCTGCTCCAAATTCGTTTCAGGTACTCTGTTTATTTGCTGTGTTTATTTAAGGTTTAGATAATTGGTTGTTAATGTAATTTTGTTTTTTCTATTTCATTTTCTTTAATTATTTTAATCTCTTCAAACCAGGTTCTTGTCCTCCTTGATTTTGATATTTCGATTTAGATTTCATTTCTGTGTAGCCTTTCAATCTTCTGTTGGTTGCAACAAAAATCACTTTTGTAGGAACATAATTGGCCACATTAAAAGTATCTTCACCCAAGTCCTTGTGCATGGTTCTACGTCCGTTTTAGGTCCTTGGTTCAAGCCTCCTTCTCTGTTGTTGAGGATGACCTTACAGCTACACGGTTTATTAACTTTTTGCATCTGTTACTTTCGAAGTAATTTTATAACACCTTTGTTAGATATGATATCGCTGGAATTATCTAGTTGATCATAATCGCAAACTTCTCTAGATCACCATTTGTTTGAAATTTTTCACTCGTTTCTGTGAAGTTAAGCAATTTGAACGTAAACCAAAGCCTTCAAAGGATTAGTCAGGCTCCATTTTTTTGAAATTTTTCACTCGTTTTTGAGAAGTTAATCAATTTGAATGTAAACCAAAGCCTCGTTTCTGTGAAGTTAATCAATTTGAATGTAAACCAAAGCCCTCAAAGGATTAGTAACGGCTCCAGTGATGCCCTCCCTCCGCTTTCCAGTATCTTCCCTCCACATTTGTCAACATTGTATTTGCTTATGACGAGTGCAGGTTTCCGAAAATTTCGTTGTGTTTTGTGTTTGTTACAATTATGACGAGCGGAGGTTTTCGAAAATTTCGTTGTGTTTTGTGTTTTACTCATATTGGGGCATTCGAGAATTTGTGTCTATGCAAATTGTTTTTGTTTTATTTTATTTTTTAAGATTTTAGATAATTAATTTATTGATTTTAACATTCAGTTTTCTTTGTGATTTACTTCAACATGGTTTGATATTATTTATATCAATTTTATAAAATTTTATTAATTAAATTGTGTTTTTATAATTAATTATCTATATTGTAATTTTTTATGCATATTATTTGTTATATTATCATGTATATATTTATAAAGAGAATGAAATAATATCTAATTTTATTTTATTTTCAAGTTTTTTAAGAACGTGGAGATGGAAGTGGAAATTTTATATAATTAACCTATTGATTTTAAATAGTTTTGCACGTTAAGAATAAGAGTTTTTTTGTGATTTACTTCAATATCTTTTGATATTATTTATATAAATTCTATAAAATAATATTAATTAAATTGTGTTTTTATAATTAATTATTTATATTGTAATTTTATATACATATTGTTTGTTATATTATCAATGTACATATTGATAAAGAGAATGAAATGATATCCAATTTTATTTTATTTTAGGGTTTTCTAAGGAGGTCGAGGTGGAGGTGGTGAAGGAGGAGATGGAGGTGGATGTGGAGGAGGAAGATGAGGAGGAGGAGGAGGTGGAGG
>APFE031316636.1:4045-29201 GCA_000404065.3 Pinus taeda | reverse complement strand
TCTTCTATGATTTCATCAGATTCCATGTGTTTCAAATTTTGTATGTCCTTTTCAGTGAATGTGGTCGGATGTAGCAGATGAATTGCATTTTCTCTTGAAATTTCTATTTTTTGTTCTTTTCCTTGATCAGATTCATCAATAATTATATCCTCATCTATCTTACAGTTAGAAAACTCATTTTGAAGTGTCAAAAAATTATTGATTTGATTATTATTCACAAATACTTGCCAATTCAAAAGATTGTCTGGTATAGCAGGCCTATGCCTAATTTCAGCTGAAAACTGATGATTAGGGTCGAAAGGTAACTTGCATGTACTAGCAAACATCGCTAAACTGTGAGCATGCAAATTTTGTTTCCTGGGAATCTTGGTAAGTTGGGCTTGTAAAAATGTGTTGAGAATCTCTACAACTGTCTCTCGGTATTGTTTCAGTCTCATGTCTTTTGTTTAACATTCTCCTTTAATCTGTTGGATGATTAGTTCGGAGTCTCCTATGATTGATACCCTAATACCTCCTAACTTCTTGACATGTTTAAGTCCTAATAAAAGAGCTTCATACTCTGCCATGTTGTTAGTGCATTTGAAATTCAACCTATAGCATGACCCTCTGCATAATTGTTCTCAACATTATGTAACCAAATCCCAGCCCCTGCCCCTAGTCTATTTACTGAGCCATCAAACTCTAAATGCCATAGAATTTCATGTTCATAATCTTCATCAATTGTTTTAAAGCGTTTCTTGACAGGAGCTAGTTGTTTAGTTTCTTCAGGTATTTCTTGATCATCTGGTGTTTCTTTGTTTTGAGAGATTTCTTCAATTTTAACAGTGGTTTTGTTTATGGTTTCCAATTCTGGAGCTTCTATTTCAGTAGGGAGATCTAACTCAGCATTGTATAAAATGAAATAATCCATATCAGAATGTACAGAGTAAACAAGGAAGTTTTCAAGCTTCTCATGGCTATTGACTAAGTACTTCATCAGGGTTTCTCTATATAACCTTTTAGGCTGACCAAATACTGAAATAGTTGCATATGACATGTCTAATTGAATTGATCCTCCAAGTTTAGCACCCCAAGATCTAGACAATAACATACCATATTTAGGTGGAATATCGGAAACTACTATGTCCATTAAAATAGACTTAGTAGGGTATTGTACCAAAGTGACACACAGATCTTTAATCAAACCTAAACATTTTACCTGACTAGAATCAAATGAAAACAAATCTTTGTACGGTCTGGTAATATCTAGATTCAATCTTTCCATTACTGCTTTTGGCATCAAATTGTGAGATGCTCCAGAATCAAGCATTGCATTATGGAGTATCTTATCATGAACATTCAGGCTTACATAAAATGGAGGAGTTCCTCCACTTTCTGGTTTGCCATTAACCTCAGGGCCAAAAAGAAGTTTGGGTTGATCATCAAGAATGTTTACCGAATCATCCAATCCAGTAATGTTAATGTTTAGGGACTTGGTAATCTGACTCCTATAGACATCATGTTTAGCCAATTCTGATAAAGGAACAACTATCTTGAGTTTGCCTATTTCAGCCTCTAGATTGAAAGGTTTTTCCGTTTGAGTTTTAGTGTTTTGCACAATTGGGTTTTCTTTTTTTTTGGGTCTTCAATGTTTTGCTCGTTTTCATGAATAAAGTTTTGTTTTGAAGACGTTTATGGACTAACTTCTACTGTGTCTTCTGCATTTTCCACAGGAGGAAAAGTAGTAGATTGTTGTTTATTGATTGGTTGGTTGTCAGAGACATCTTCAATTATTGGATTTGAAGGGCTGGGTTTTATCCTAGACAAAATTTGTACTTGGGGAATGTTTTGTTTACCTTTGACATTTTGTTTTGTGGTTTTCTGTTGTTTCTCTGGCACATCAATCCGTCTACTTCTCAAGTTGTACTGTTTATGAACCTCGTAGATCGCTGTGTCATAGCCTTCCTTAAAATCAAAAGTCTCACCTGAATGAGTTTGGAATGTTTCGGGGATGTGATTCTCTTGATCACCCTGGGATAGGAAGACTTCTGGTTCATTTTCGTCATCAGTCACATTGTTTATTTCTACATCTTCTGTAGGTTCTTCAGAAGTTGAACCTTTAACAAATTTTTCTTGGAAAGGTGGCCTAATGTTTTGATCAGGGACATTCTTTCCACTATTTTGATTCAGATTCCTCCTAAAGTTTGAGTTTCTAGTAATATTTTGATTGTCAGTAGAAGACTTTCTTGCAATGGTTTCCACTCTATCTCCTAATCTTTCCATACCTTTAATGATTACATCCAGCTTCTTTTCAAAAGCTGAAGGTTCTTCATTCATAGGCATTCTTCTCTCTGCCCTAACTCTGGTCCGTTTTTCTATCAGATTTGCTTCTACACTCACCACTATGCTTTGCATTTCCTCTAGTGTTTGAGGAGCTCTTTCCCTAAGGGAATAAGCTATATCAGAGTCAAAACCATCTGGAAATTTAACCAACACAGAGTCAGGAGGGGGTCGTAAGTTTCGAGGAACTGCATTATATGATTCATTGAATCTTATAATGTAATCTTGCACGGTTTTGTTAGGTCTTCTTCTTAATTTCTCAAATTCTGATAGGATCTGCAGAGGATCCTTCTTTTTCTCCCATTTATTCAAAAATGCCCTATCCAAAGCTTCTAAATCAGCAATATTGTTCGAGGTAAGAGGTCTGAACCAAGTTCTAATTTCTCCAGTAAGACTCTGAACAAAAATTCTCATTCGGATATTATCAGTGTCAATCTCATAAAACTCAAAGTAATCAGTCATTCTTTTGGTGTGTTGTTGAGCTGTGTAAGTACCTGATCCATCAAAAGGTGTGATTTTACTCTGGTAATCCTAAGGTAAAGCTGAAGGGTTGGCTGGTAACTGTAAAGGGGCGTATCGATTAGCCATTGGAAGATAAAGTGTTGTAATAGGAGTTGATGGTCTGGCAGGAGGAGCTAGAGGAGTAGAAGGGATAACAGGTGTTTGAAAAGTTTGAGAAAAAGTGACTGAACTTGGGGATGCTTCAGTAATCACAGAAATGTTTGAACTTTCTTCAAAGGTTTGTTCAGACTGAATAGAGTTATGCAATTCTCTATCAAGATGATGTGACACAAATTCGTATTGAAAATCTTCAAAGAACACTAGATCTGGAACTAATCTAGATAATTTAGTTTCAGAAAAGTTTACAAACAAAGATGTTTCAAATCGTGCATCAAAAGGAATGTCATCAATATATATAATTTTCATAGGACAAGATGCAGATCTAGAAAGTGGTCTAGAACTTACTGTACTCTCCTGACTTCCTCTTTCAGAACTTTCTTGACTTCCTTGTCTTCTAAGAATCCTGGGAATCAGATTTGGATTTTCAAATATTGGTGGTGGATTGGGGTCAGGGTTTGACTTAGTATGTCGAATCCTTTCTGAAGCCAGTTTCCTAGACTATGTGTTTTTTGAATTTTTTGGTTTTAATTGAAAGAATAAATACAACTTCTACAAATTCTTCAAGAAATAATGATGCGTGATTAAGGTTTTCTCAAAGATATGTGCGTTTTTGAATTTTTGGTTCTAATTGAAAGAATAAATACAAATTCTACAAATTCTTCAAGAAATAATGATGTGTGATTAAGATTTTCTCAAAGATATGTGTGTTTTTTGAATTTTTGGTTTTAATTGAAAGAATAAATACAACTTCTACAAATTCTTCAAGAAATAATGATGTGTGATTAAGATTTCTCAAAGATATGTTTAAACTAGAGAATCTGATTGAAAAATTTGAAACTAAGATTCAATATATAAGCTAAATCAGAAATAGACTGAAGCAACATTTATTTACTTTTGCAATTGCAGAGTAAAAGCAATTTCAAAGGCTATCTGGCTGATCTTCAGATTCTGTCCATAGCTTATAAATCAAACAATAGTATTAATAAAATGATTCAAGTCCCCAGTATGGTTGCCACTATGTTACCACTCAGGTTTTCCTAGAAGTTGTGTAAGAGGAAAGTATACCCGAGGTAACCACAAACCAACCTTTTAGATGCAGAATATAGCCACTCTGCATCCAGAGAGGGCTATCTCTTTATGATTTATCTTTGTTCTTGGAAGGTTTTAGGCTAGTTATAGATTCAAGAGTTTGTTTTGGGAAAATGGTGGAATCCACAAACTAAGGGCAAGATTGAGAGATTTCAGTCCATTGGGCTATGGAGTCAAAGGATGGCTTTACTAGATTTATATTCTAAGCACAAGATGGTATTACAGGGCAAGATAGCTAGACAGAGAACAATCCTTAAAATTTAAAGTGGATGGGATGATTTTGAAGGGATGAAAGGCAACTAAGAGTCTTTCACCATGTCCAAAGGAAAGAAATGAAATGACTACAAACAAAGAGCAATGACGAATCCTTTGTTGTAGTAACCAACAATGTTTAAATTAGTAAAGCAAGAGCATTTAAGAATTCATGCTTATAACTAATTTAGAGGAAAACATAAAAAATAATAACATTTGGAAACATAGTACAATTAAGCAAATTCTATTTCAATCTCTTATGCAAATTATTCAGGAATGGATATGATGGTATTATGTGTTTAATATTAGTAAAGCAAGAGCATTTAATAATTCATGCTTATAACTAATTTGGAAGAAAAAATCAAGAATAATAACATAAAAAAATAGAGCACAATTAAGCGAATTATGTTCCAATATCTTATGCGAATTATTCATAAACGGATATGATGATATTATAGACTGATATAAAATTTCAGAGAAAGGGTAGAAACACTTATTGAATTGTTGTCCAACACATGAATCCTGCAACAAGTCTTGTGCTTTAAATCCTCATCCAGCCAAGCCACGAAAAATTTCCCCAAGCGCTTTTATTCTGAAGTTTCAATGTTACAGCCAAGTAATGGAATCCCCCCAATGCTTCCAAGAGTGGAGTATTTATACCAATTCAAAACTAAAATATCTTGAAACAAATATCAAAATTGGTTCACAAATCTCTCCAACTATTTACATAAATAGAACTTAATTAAAGGACACTCAAACTAATGCATATATTTGGCAGTATTTTGTACAGATAGGTGATGACAAAGAGAAGAATTCGAATTTGATCCAACTCTTAGTTGATGATGAGGCATCCAAGTCACTAACTGTTTCATTCTTTGTGCAATCTGCTCCAACAATTCTGCAAACTTGGGGTCCAATGATATTTTTGTATTTCTCAATCTGTAATAGATATGTAAAAAGTGAAAGATTTTTTGTAGATCAATATGTTGGTGAGATAAACCTCTTTTATTTTCCCAAAATTCCTCTCCAGCTATGCATAATAGTCTCTGTAAAAACTATGTGTAAAACAGAGTTTTTACAGAGTCTGAAAAATGGCTTGTAAAGATGCGCATGTATCTCTCATTATAAACTCACTGTGAAAAAAATGAGATAGGTTTTTATATATGGGTATCTTAGGAACAAAAAACTCCTTAAGTTTTGTATGAAGTATTTTGGATTGGCCAAAATACTCTTTGCAAAATGATGGCTTAAACTGAAATTTTCTGCAAAAAGTGCTTTCCAACATTGTTTAATATTTCCGAAACCATGATGGTGTTAGAAAAGTGAGAGAGGTTTTTGTAGGTGGCCCGCTTAAGAACATAAACCTCCTTCATTTTTGTAAAATTCATCTTGTATTGATCACAATATTTTCTGCAAAACTATGACTAAAATATGCAATTTCTGCAAAAATGTTCCTTCTTGTTATGTTTTTTCATTTTTTTACTTTCTTGCTCTTTTGACTGTTTTACTTTTACTTTAGACAAACCTCAATATTGGTGAAATTATTATCATCTCTTTTTAGCATTTTAGTTCCTTCTGTATTTATTTTTATTGTTTACCTTTGACTGCTCTGTAACTTCGTTTTAACTTTCACTGACTTTTACCTGATACGCTTTAACCATTGATACTCTTTAACCGCTGATACTCTTTAGCTGTTGTGCTTTCTAACCTCTGTTTGCATAGATTTGATAACAATCTTGGAGTAAACAAATGTTATGACTAGTATTAAGACTTTTTATCCAAGGATGTGATCTTCTGATTACCTCTTCAGGGGACAACCGAGTATATTTTTCAAGCAATTCCCCAATGGACAAGGGAGTGAGGTTTTGACCAGGTTCAAAATGGAGCATCACATTGATAGCTTGGGGAGTAATGGGGAAAAGAACACTCTGGTCAAGGGATATTACAGCTCTTTGAGTCAGATCATAGTTAGAATGGTAGTAATGGATGATTTCTAGGCAATAAATGACTGAAGGAATGAGATACCTTGGGAGATTGGATTCCCACAACCCTATAAGATCGTGCCCCTTTGAGTATTCGTCTCTGTAGCGATAATAGCTCAATAGGGGACTTTCATCAAAATGCAGGTCTTTAATTTGGAAATCTTCATCTATCAAAGGTAAATATTCCAATTCACGGTGAGGAGCATTCAATGGAGTAATATTCAGAGCTGCCGACACCTCCATTTTGGTTCTTGTGGATTCAAAATGGAGGTTTTTGGTTTTACTCATAGGCTGGGCGGGATTTCTAAAAAATGAAGGAAATTGGCACAATTTGTTGGTTCAGGGAGCAATTACACAGTTTTAAAACCTCTGGGAAAGACTCAGTGATGATTTTTAATCACTATTTCAGCGAAAAACAAAGAATACTGAGTTTTACTTGCAGTCGGTGCGGGGATTGCCAGGTGGACAAACCACGGTGGCACGAAAATTTTCGGAAGTTTTATTCATATTTTTGTATTTAAACATACATATGGCATGTTTAAAGTTTTTGTATATATATTTTTTATTTATATGGTAACAAACAAATATTATTTAATTACCATAAGGGCGGTATTATAATATAATGATAATTTTAACCAAAGGGCTTATAGTGGGTTTTTATTTAATTTTTGGGGATATAATTACTTTGGTTAAACTTTATAATATAGGGGTTTTTGGATATTTATAAAAAGGGAGTTATATACTTAGGATAAGGTATTTTATTAGGGATTTAGTATAATAGAGTTAAATGTAAATATGGCAAAGGACAAGGAAACTCAAAATATTTTTTCACATCTAAGAAAGTGATAACTTCTGAAGTAAATTGCAATATTTTATCTTCAGCACTTAAACTTAGAATAGCAAGTTATCTTGAGGGATTTTTATGGAATTTTGCATGAGTTTCCTAAGTAAAATAGGATTTTACTTAGGACAAAGTTAAAGATGGAAGATTATAATGATGGATTATCTTAAGTACTTAGGTCTTTTTGATCATTAGGCCGAGGGTCCGGTCCCTCCAGAGGTCAAGGAAATGCCTTGAGCCTCTTTGATCTCCAAATACCTTAGTACTTTGGGGGAAATTAGTAAAACTTTTTGAGGGAAAGTGATGAGGGAGGTTAATGAGTTTGACTTTGCTTGCTGTGATTTTCCAGTGTATTTCCTGCTTTAGTACTTGTGATGAAAGTAAGGATCAAAAACATGTAGCAGCATCATTCATCAGATAACACTTTGCAGCACCATCTACCTACCCTATCTACTTGATACTACCATTTTCTCTTCTTTATTAGGGTGCATTTAGACTTGCAAACCCTCATCAACATTTTTTCTTTTTACAAGGAAAATCTATCTAATTCTACCCTTATTACATCTGAGGGCTCAGATTAAACTGTTGAGCACCTTTTATTAACTCTAACTATCTACTTATCTTCCAAGATTAAACTGTTTGGTTAGATATTTATTCTCTAATCTACAACATGAAATTGAAATATGAGTAAGCCAAGTTTAAACAGTTTGACTTATTCATGAATTGTGTGGCAAAGGTTGGACAAGCTGCACACAATTGTTTTATTACAAAAATGAAGTAGTAGTGGCATTTGGATTTGCACACTTTCCTTGGTTTGTTTTTTGCTTGGGGTTCATTTCTTTCACTTCTTTTTTTGACCACTTTATTTGTCTTACCCTTCGATTTTTCTTTTAGGGTACACCCTCTTTCCATTTTTTAGCTTTGTTGATTTTTTGGTTTTTCAAGAATATGGAACACCTTTGCTCAAGAAAGAAGGTTTGAACATATTCCATAGTTCAATCAAGACAATCATGAAAGATGAAACCTATTGGTATAGGAGGCTAACAGAGTCAAAAAAGAAATATTATTCTTATGACAAGGAATTTTGTGCAGTGGTGCAGTCTCTGAAGAAGTGGAGACATTACTTGATGTCTAAGGATTTCATACTGTGTTCAGATAACCATGCATTGTAGTTAATTATGCAACAACCAAAGCTTAACCAGAAGCATGAAAAATGGTTAGAATACCTTCAAGGATTTAATTTTGTGTTAAAACATATAATTGGTCAATCAAAAAAAGTAGCAGATGCCTTAAGTAGGAAAAGCATTTTAGTGCAAGAAAGTCAAATTCAAGTGTTATGTTTTGATTTTCCTAAGGAATTATATGAAGAAGATCTAGATTTTAAAGAGGCATTTGAAGCTTGTAGGAACCATATTTTGTTAGACAGAAGCAAGTGGCTGGATTATTTCTTGCAAGAGGGGATGTTATTTAAAAGGAATCAACTGTGCATACCGAATTATTCTATGAGAGAAAATTTGATCAAAAAGAAACATAGTGGTGGACTTGGGGGACATTTTGGTGTAGACAAGACTTATGAGTAGTTGCACCCGTTTTATTTTTGGCCAAAGATGAGAGTTGAAGTGGAAAAGTATGTGTAAAATTGTAAAGTCTGTCAGTATGCAAAAGGAAGGAGCCAAAACACAGGTTTGTATGTTCCATTACCTATTCCAAATAAGCCTTTGGATATGGTAAGTATGGACCTTGTTTTGGGTTTACCAAAAACTCAAAGGGGAAATGATTCAATTTACGTAGTAGTTGACAAATTTTCTAAAATGGTACATTTTATTCCATGTTATAAAACTAGTGATGCTACTCATGTTGCTAACTTGTTTTTTAAGGAAATTGTAAGGTTGCATGGGTTACCTAAGAGCATTGTTTCAGACAGAGATACCAGATTTGTTGGACATGTCTGGAGGACTTTGTGGAAGAAACTTGGTACTAAACTGAGTTACAGTTTTGATTATCATCCTCATACTGAAGGATAGATTGAAGTTATAAACAGAAGCTTGGGTAATCTTCTGAGGAGTCTGGCAGGTGAACATCCAAAACAATGGGACCAAGTATTGGCATAGGATGAATATGCTTGTAATGATTCTCCTAATAGGAGTACAGGGTAGAGTCCATTCCATATAGTTTATGAAATGCACCGAAGAGGACTGTGTGAATTAAGAGATTTGGGTAAAGTTGAAATGAGGAGTTCTATAGGAGAAAATTTTGCTTCAGAGGTTCAAACAGTTCATGAACAGGTAAAACAATAGCTACAAGATAGCAACATAAAGTACAAGAACAAAGCAGACTTGAAGAAGAGGGAAGTAAATTTTGAGGTTGGAGATTTAGTTTTAGCACACCTAAGGAAGGGAAGATTTCCAAAAAGGGAGTATAACAAATTAAAATTCAAGAAGATTGGACCATGCAGAGTTTTAAGGAAATTTTCTGCAAATGCATATGAAATTGAGTTACCCACTGGTATTGGAATATCTCCAATTTTCAATGTTGCTGATTTGTACAGATATGAAAAAGGACAGGCATATGACATAGCAAAAGACAAGGAAGAACAAGAGGTTGATTGGGTAAAATAGTTACCTACAACAAAGGCTTTACAACCAAAGAGAATATTGGATAAAAGAGTGTTTAAGAAGACAAGAGGACAGGAGTATTTCCAGTATTTGGTCAAGTGGAAAGATCAATTGATTGTTGAAGCTACTTGGATGACAGAATCCATGCTAGAGAAGTTGGGCAGTTCTATAGAAGAGCTCATGGACAGGAGCCCATGAAGAATTTTGTACTCAGGAGTCTGATGCAGGAGCATGAGGCTTATAGACAAAAGGCTTCATTTTATTCCAAAATCCAAAAAAAGTTTACAAGCAAAGGAGTGGGATCCTTTAGCTGTCAATTTACAAAGTTTTCTAGATAGGAGTTGAGCTAGAATATAGGTATTTGAATGATTTTGTAATTAATTCAAGTAGTTCAGACTTAGTTGAGTTTCTTGAGGAGAATATCAAGCGGATTAGGTAATTATCTAGGATTACACATATTCAATCCTTGGATTGAGGATGTGATTGTTGGATTAAAGTATTTATGTAAGTTTCGAACTATTGTAAGAGGAATTTGGCTGGATTTAAAAAAAAAAATTGATTGCAGAATTTTGAATCTCTTGGTATATTTTTGTATCTGTGCATAATTGGTCAATCCCAGAGGTTTTAATTACCTCCGAAACATCTCTGCATTAGTATATTTCTGTTTGGTCCTCTAGAATTTGATTTTATATAAATCGGGTATTATTGTGCTTAAATCTTCATTCGCTGTGTATTGGTATAGCTAGAATATGTTCTAGGAATATAACTTAGTACCATTCTATGTTGGAGGAAACGCTAAACCTTGGCGGAACAAAGAAAAAACCGACAAATTGTAGAGAAAACCCACAAGAGAATGGGAACCGTCCGATCAATAGATCCATAGATCGACAATCATCATGTGGCATAGATGTGTGGGCATTAAGCAATGGAGGTGGTCTTCATAAGGTGGTAAGTCGATTTCGCACGGCCCCAAAACCATAAGTGGTATCCCAAAGATGGACCCGATAAGGTTGTGAACCAAAACTTAACCCAGTTGAAGTCCGGAGGTGATCAGACCGTCCGTTGAAAGACTAATTAGATGCATATCGCGTGAAAACAAGTGTGACTGTTAACTTCCAAATCAGATCCAGTGAGGTTTTCTGAAACAGACTTAAAACTGCGTTGAGATCCGGTGATCAGGGCCATCCATTTGTTGTTTGATTGGACAATGATCATGCTCGAATGTGCGCATGGGTTAATGGCCTGAGCGGATTCGATGAATTATGAGTTGTGGTTTTATTCCTTTTCAGTTCCGAGGGTAATTTGAAGGTTTACCATATTTCGGGTGATTTAAGCAGTTTTGCTATTTTAGTAGAATAAATAAGTTTGGAGGTAGATGACTGAAACTCCAAGGGAAATAGAAGAAGAACTTCCACCTGCACTAGAGGAGATTGTTTCATGATTTGAACAATTATCCCTCATGCCTACACCCAAGCCACCAGGAAGGCAACAAATCATATGTTGAGGTACCTTAGAGTCACAACTGAGTATTGGTTATGGTACATGAGGATAGAGGGAGTGAAGCTCTAAGGCTTCACTGATGCAGATCGGGTAGGGAATCCATCAGACAGGAAAAGTAGTTCACTTGTTATCTTCAGTGTTGGTTATGTAGCTATTTCCTAGTATATCAGGAAACAAAGGCATGTGGCACTTAGCTCAACAGCGGCTAAATACATAGTTGCAAGTCAAGCAACATGTGAGGCCATATGGATGAGGAAAATACTTGTGGGTATTTTCAGTCAAGAGATGGATCCAACAATGATATATTGTGATAATCAGAGTTGTATCAAACTCTCTGAGAATCCGGTATTTCATGACAGGTCCAAGCACATTGATATTAAGTACCATCACTTGCGGGATTGTGTGTAAAGGATAATTATGTTGCTACAGTACATTCCAAGTGAGAAGCAAGATGCATATATCTTGACAAAGGCATTGTCAAGAGGAAAATTCAAATTCCATAGGTGTAGGATAGGGCTGGTTCAAAATCCATTTCTCGCTAAGAGGGAGTGTTAGAAAATGTAGCAAGAAAGGCTCAATTTAACTTTTTCCTTAGTCAAATTGCGTATTTCAATTTTCCATACTAACAGGATGACTTAAATTGTAGTTAACTTGTGTGACACTTAGTCTACTAGGTCACTCAGTAAATTTGAGTTAGAGGCTAGAAGTAGAGTTGTGTATGTAGTGATTGATAAAAGTTAGTAATCTAATTCAGTTATGTATAGTTGATCTCAGTTAACTGAGCTCAAGCAACTAGTTGAGTCAGTTGAAGGTTAGTTGAATATTATAGCTATTATTAACTCAATGATATCTCATTTAAACTAGTCCTAAAAATAGCCTAGACATGCATGGAATTCAAATTACCTAGCTGGAGTGGAGGAAAAGGCACATTGTAATTATCAATTGTATACTAGTTGAGTGTACAAGCTTGATAGTTAAGGAGGTGATCAATTCCTTAGGATTTGCACTAGGAAATAGGGAATTTACCTATTATTTAGGAGCCTAATTTATCCTAAATTGCACAAGGAAATAAGAGAAAGATGGGGCCTTAAATAGGCTAAGTGTTGGCTAGAGTATGATAGCCAGTAAGAGAATAGGTTTACACTACAAGATGTGCTTCATATCCTAATCAAGGCATTGTAATAGTTTCTCATTCTCATATGATTAAAGAAAAGCAATAGAGTGGTTTTTCCTAGTCGAGTTCCCTGTAAATAATTGTGTTCTTGTGGTGTTTTAATGGTTTCATATAATTACATGTGTTTCTAAATTGCGATTTCCATTCCGTAGAATAGTAGAGGAAATTTGTAATCTCTTGTTTTCAGTTCGAATACATTAGTAGTAGCAAATTTCTATTAATTTCTACAAGACATTTATTGTGTTGAAGCATTACCTCTTCTCTACACCTATACTCACATTTCCAAACCTACAACAACCATTTGAAATTGAGACAGAGACCTTTGACTATGTTATTGGCGTTATCCTTGCCCAGCAAGGGCATTTGGTGGCCTACGATGGTGAGACACTTTCCAATACAATTCGGATGTACCCCACTTATGATAAAGAGATGTATTCTATCATGAACGATTGCTGACAATGGAAACATTACGTTCTAGGGATGGAGACAGTCTTCCACATAGATCATCAACCTCTTCACTTTATACAGACACTAGGGAAGTTGCATAATTATCACCATCAAAAGTGGTCTTCATATCTACAATAATTCCACTTGAACAATAAATACAAAAAGGGAAGCACCAATCATGTAGAAGATTTTCCTAGTCGGCCCCCAGTTGCAGCACTGACTACTATTCTCAAATCTTGTGGCCATGAGATCTCTGGATGTATGCAACTATAAAAAAATGATCTATATTTTTTCACCACATACCAGATTCTAGTGGATGGCAAGCAAGTTCTAGATTTCCACCTCCAGGACACATTATTATGCTACCTGGGCCACCATTATGTTCCTTCAAGCAAGCATTCCAAGATGATTTGGGAGAAACACTACACTTGGGTTGTATGATAATTTGGTGTGGAGAAAATTGTAGTTGTACTGTAGAAGTGTTTATATTAGCCCAAACTCCAACAAGATTTTGGAAAATATATCATATCTTGCATTACCTATGCCATCACCAAGTCATCCATCAAGAAGAAAGGCATGTGCACTCCTTTGCCTACTTCGAACCAGCCCTCAGGATCTATCTCCATGGCCCATATTTATGGAATCATTTCTACCAAGCATGGTAATGACTATGTATTTGTGGTCATGGACATATTCTCTAAGATGGATATATTGGCAGCCTACAAGAGAGTATCACAATAGAGGACATTGTCAAACTCTTCTTTGAACGAGTGTGGGTAAATTTTGGGATCCCACAGAACATTATAAAAGATCATTATATTAGGTCCATGAGCACATTCTGGTTGAGCCTCTGGACACTATTGGACACCAAACTCACAAAGTCGATTGCATTCCATCCCCAGACTGATGGCCAAATAGAGGTCGTCACATAATGATAGTGCACATACTCTGCATGCACAACTATAAGCATCCACAAACTTGGGATGAGCCTTCCCTATGTGCAACACAACTATAACATATCTCCCCATAGCTTGATTGGTTGCAGTCCCTTCAAAGTGGGTCTCAGATTTCAACCATTGTGTTTGATTGATGATTCCACACCTCATGCTACTACATAAACAAAATCCACACATGTACAGTCTGAGGCTGATAAATTAAATAGGTTTATTAAACGTTTCTACAACATCCACTAGTAGGTTCACAACATCTTGGAGAAGTTCAATGCCAAGTACAAGCAATGGCATGATCATCATTGGGTGCCACATAAGTTTCAGGTTGACGACAAAGTTTGGTTGCATTTTCCAAAAGAACACCTTATCGGAGCCCATCGAAATATCCAACCACTTTGATACATGATTTACACCATCACCAAGACTATGTGTGACAATACTTTTGAGCTTATAATTCCCCCATTCCTTGGCATACACCCAATGTTCAATGTGGACAACCTCCAGACATACTTTCCACCATTATTGGACACTTCAAATATTGCAGAACAACTAATACCAACATAGCTAAACCCAGACTCCATGGAATAGACCAAAACTAATCAGATCATGGACATGAAGATAAAGAATAATCATCAGAGGAAGATCCAAATGTATCGGGTTGTTAAAGCTAGCCAACTCCTGCACTATGGTGAGTGGCTCACCAGGGACCAAGTTCAATAGAAGTTTCCGCATCTCATGGAGACACTCAATGCAATGGGGACCATTGCTTCCTAAAGGGGGAGGACTGATCTAGGTGGATGCTAGTGGCCACCCGTTGATTCCACTTGGACTCCCAACATAGTTTATTTCAGTTTCCTTAATTGTAGCACAATTTACTATTTTTGGATGTTTTTAGGTCCTGAAATTTTGAAGCCGCTTTGAGGCTCTAAAAGACGTTTTTTTTTTGGTTTTTGTTTTTTTGTTTTGTTTTGTTTTGGTTTTTTTGTTTTTGTTTTTGTTTTTGTTTTGTTTTTGTTTTTTTGTTTTTTTGTTTTTTGTTTTTTGTTTTTTTTTGTTTTTTTGTTTTGTTTTGTTTTGTTTTTTGTTTTTGTTTTTGTTTTAAATGGAAAAACAAATAGTTTTCAAAAGGGGTTTTAGTTGAAAGTTTTAGTCCCTAGATATACCTTTCTAGCAAGGTATCATACATGGAAAACAAATATCGTAAGCCAAAGTTATGACCCCAGAAAGTTGATGTACAAATTTACCCCAACGGAGCCCACAAAATTTTGGCACTTCATCTCCTAAGGTTAGGTTTTTGGATGTTTAATGTTTTCCATTGTTTCTCAATAATAAATAGGACTTCAAGCCTTGTTTTAAAATAGTTCAGAAGACATGTATTTACCACATCTGCTCTAAGAAATAAGCTACCATCGCCCGAACTAGTATATTTCCATTATGCATGTAACAATTTTTAGTACTTTTTATTAATGAATTAAAGTTTCGTTTTTTCTATAGCTTTGTGATTCTATTTATGTCTTTATTTCATTTCGTTCCTACATAAATCCATGTCAGTGGTATCTGTGTGGTCTTCTTTTTCTTTGTTTTTTGATGCATGTCCCCAATGAGGTCGAGGTATAAGGAGTTGGGAATTGAATTGATTAAACCATTGCAAGTTCATCCCCACTGACATCGACGACCGCGCATGGGAAATAAAAGAAATATGAGGGAGGATGATATCCTATCAAATGGATTCTTGAAGAAACCCTCGAGCGGTAAAGGAATGATACGATGGATAACTTTTCCCAGATCCTTCGGCAGTTGCCAACAAATGACTCATCTTCATCCAATAACCACTTCAGAGGCACTGCCCCCTTCAAGGTACAAGTTAACATTTACATCCTTATATTTAAGGGTGAAATAGAGGTAGATGTCATAGATAAATGGTTAAATCTATTGGAAGGATATCTTTCAATTCATGATTTTTCCAATAGAGAAAATATTACTTTTTTCTCTCCTCAAATCCTGCCCCCCCCCACATTGAGGATTGGTGAGAAACCTAATGTGAGTAGAAGGAAGAGGGAGAAATATAATTGTTTTCAGCCATATCCACTTGGAATTCCTTCTGAGATTCCATCAAGGAACAATATTACCTAGTCGTGATCTATGAGGATAAGTACATAAAATGGACCACACTGTGGCTAGGAAGGGACCAAGACTTGTCAGATGTAACAACCCTGGTGAAAATTCCATGTAAAAATATATCAATACCACAGATGATGGGACACGCATTCCAAGCTGAATGTTGGGAAAGACATCCTAGGGGGTGTTTATTTGGTTGTTTATGGCTAAGGAAATTGGAAAAGGCAATGGATAAGGCATTAAAGAGGCAAAGAGGTATTTTAACACATTTATTTATGAAAATAATGGAAATTAGGAGAAAAGGAAGGTAAAAGGTCACAGGTTGCATGTGATGAGCAAAATGAAGGAAAATAATGGAAATTAGGAGAAAAAGGAGGTGAAAGGTCATAGGTTTCATGTGAGGAGGAAAATTAAGGAAACTAATGGAAAATGAATAAAATAGAGGCCTTATTAATAAAAAGGCTTATGAGGATCAGTGGACAAGACTTGGTCAGTTTAGCTTTGGAGCTCTCTCATTATTCTCTCTCTCTCTCATACTCTTAGTCACTTAGAGTTTTCTTAGAGCACTTTGGCATTGGAGCAAGAAAAGAAAAGAAGGCAAGAGGAAGCAAGGATCAAGTAGGGAAAGGCAGGATCAAGCGGCTACAACAGGCTTCATTGTAGGTATCAACTTGCATGTGTATTTTCCTTGCTAGATTTGGCATGGATGGGATTGCATGTGTATTTTCCTTGCTAGATTTGGAATGCATGGGATTGCATGTGTTTCTTTTCTACCATGGCATGGGTTTTTCCAGGTGTGACAATATTTTTTTCCTAGCCTTGCCACTTCCTGAGAGCTTTGATGAGATGGGTTATCTCATGCGTTTTGTGGGGGATGGCTAGATTGAATTCAAAGCTGAGTGGGGTGGATCTCTGAATTGAAAAACACATGGTGGTAGTGGTCCCTGAACTAGACTGAGGATGCATGAAGCCACTGGCCTAGTAACCCTTGAACCAGACTGTGGGCTATAGTAAAGCCAAATTATGTGCCTTGGTGGGCCTAGGAATCCTTGCCTGTGAATGGCAGGATATACCGTAAAGATAAGAGGTGTATTTCTCTCTGTTGGGCTTAGTGATTTCGGGATAGAATGCATGGTAAATCCTATAGATTATATCTTGGTGTAGGGCCTAGTGATCCCTGGATCAGACTGCAGATGCATGGTAAAGCTTGAGAGACTAGGAGGCACTCAAATTATTCACGGTGTAGGCAGAGAACTCCGGTGGCATCCACATTGATTGGTGTTTTTTTGATGTGTTCTATGAGTCCCACATTCATACTTGGAATATGGCATGGGGGTGATTGTCTGAAGAGAGACTTGGCTCAGCAAATCTATGGTTGGGTGGAACGTGGTAGTCCCATCACCGGTTGGTTCATTGCATTTATTAATGAAAAATTCATTCCCTTGATTTTCATGTGAAAATGTACTGATATATATATGGATTTTGATGGCTGATATGTTTATTGTATTTATGTTCCTATTATGTTTTTTTTAATATTCACATTTACCCCAGAGGTTGTTACAAGTGGTATCAAAGCATGGTTCAAACAGTTCGACTGGATGGGCTCTATCATAGGTAAAATGAAGAAAAAAAGGTTAAATTTTAGACCTTTTTGTCATATATGTTATAAATTTTCTTCTGTAGAATATTAGAAATAAAAAATTTGTCCATACTGAAAGTAAATCCAACTGATAATGTGGTAAAAATTTCAGATATTCGTTCACAATACTTTAGGAATTATGATATAAGGAAGATGACCTTGTTGAATGCACCTTTAAACATGTCATGTTGGCATTTCTGCAATAACTTTTCTTCTGTAGGCTTTTAGAAGTTAAAAAATCGTCCACATTGGGGGTAAATACCAATTATTTTGTGGTAGAAATTTCAGATATTGGGTCGCAATATTTTAGGAGATATGAGCAGAGGGAGTCGAGCCTTCTGAATGCTCCTAAAATCAGGTCTCAAACAGGTCATGCTAACATGTTTGTTATAACTTTTATTCTAGGCACTCTTAGGAGCTGAAATTTTTTCCACAATGAGAGGAAATCTCACTTATATTGTGATAAAAATTTTAGACATTTATTTGCTATATTTTAGGATATATGACCAGTGGAAGTCGAGCTTTCTAGATACTCCTACAATTCTGCATCAAATAAGATTGTGTTGGTATTTTTGTTATAACTTTTCATCTATGAAATATTAGAAGTTGAAACTTGAACTATAGTGAGGGATAATACCACTGATCATATGGTTTAGTTTCCATAACTTGTATTACTACAGTTTATGATATATGCATTGAATCATTCACTATATTAGTTTGCATGCAAAGTGTTTGATGAAATGCTTAAATGGTTCAATGATTAATTGCATACACACTGTTTGCTAAAATGCCCCAGTGAGTATGTTGTTTGTGGTTGGGGATAGCATTGATGCGTAATAGTATTTCTATAATGATATGTGCTTACTTTTATGCAAACAGTTTGCTATATTAGTTTTCATGTAAAGTCTTTGAACAAATGCTTACATGCAAATGTAATAGTATAGTAGTTGTTTGAAGAAAAATGTAAAGTATGGTAATTGTTTGAAGAAAATGTTATTTTTTAAATGCAATAGTATTGTAGTATGATAATATGGATGTATATGATCTATGCCTATTTGCATGAAAATAATTTTAAGAGTTGCATGTAGGGAATTTGAAAGGTTGCATGCAAGGAATTTGAAAAGTTGCACGTAGGGAAATGGAAAAGTGGCATGTTTTAGTTATTATGTTACAAGTGGAATAAGTGCAATGTTTCTTACTTGCTCTCATACAAATGTATGAGAAAAAAAATCAATTTCTTTTCAAGTGTGGTTAAATTTAGTAGAGCTTTGGAGATTCCATTTCCATAATTGGACATTGGAGATCAGGCCATTATAGTAGTTTCCTCCTTCTACCTTAGTGTGGACCATGGATAGTAAGGGGGTATGCTTATAGGTTGATAGCATTGGTGAATATTGATTTCAAATTAATAGACATGATGTATTGATTTTTGGAACATGTGATTGACTGTGTATGAATTATATGTCACTTACATGTTGATTTCATGATACCTGCCTACATCCTTGTATGTTATGTTACATTTTTGAATATTTTGATTACATGTATCAGTCTTGTAGGTTGATTACAAGGATTGATAGCTTATGTTCGACTACATGCGTTTATGCATAGGTGTAGTTCATTTGGAATTGCTTATGCATATTGTTGGTTGCATGTGGCAATGTGTGCAATGGAGTAATGGTTGTTGTTATGCATGTATAGTAGGTCAACCATGCCTTGTGAAGTCATTGTATGAAATTTAGGTCATCACGGTGCTATTGGATGTTATGATGCTAATGTGTGGGCTAAGACAGAGCAGGAGATGCAAATCATTATAATGAGGTTACAACATTGGACTTTAGGGTAAGAGTAGATCGTCATACATGTATTGTATGTTCGACATGCAGGTATGTAAGTTAAGGATTTTATATGCATAATGTTTATATACATTAGGTTTATGTACATGTCTTTTGATGTTATGGTTACATTCATGATAGATGTTGGTTGATTAGTGTAGTTATATGCACATGTGTCGGATAGTCAAGAATGATAGTAACTTGTAGTTGTATGCATTGCTATTGTTGTTTTATATTAGATATCATGATGATTATGCTATATGTTGTGATGAGTATGTTATAGGTTAACTTGTTAATTGTTATATGACAGTTAGCTTGATGATTTGGTTTTATGTTGTTGATGAGCATGATATATAGCTTATTTTTGTTATATGTTATTAACTTGATGATTAGGGTTATTTCATTGAAATACTAATGTTATAATTTGGATTGGTCATATGAGTGATGGTTATGTTCATTGCCTTAAAGATATTGATGTTATATGTATTGTGTTAATGTGGTTTGACCTATGCAGATGGTTATGGTTGCGATATTCAGGTATGAACTGACATATTTGTGAAATGGTGTCATACTAATTTATATTTTATTTTCATATGTGTGAATGATAATTGTGTATGAGTTTACAATGTGAACATGTTAGTTAGATATTGTTATGGATATCATGATCTTATGAGTGCTTGAGTTGACATGTTGTAAAATTATATCTCACTAACTAGATTGATAATGCAGACAAGATAGCCTCGCCTAAGGTACACTAAGGTATGAATTTACTTATGTAGTATACTTGGTGTTTCATAGTTGATTACATCATCTAATTGGTATTTGAGTGTTTGGTGCCTATTATGTCGTATAATTGATTTATTTAACATGGTATATTGCAAGTCGGTATGAATGTTTGATGAATTCCTTAATATGAGTATGTGTTCAAATGATTTTGTTTTAAGATGATTGTACTAGCATGTATGTGTTGAGACAGTTGATCTATACTTGAATGTAGTTTATAGTTGTAGCATTATGTCTAATGACTATGGATTATGACATGATTGTTTGTAAAAGTTGATTTCAAATTGATAAATATGATTGTCTTCATATTTGGAACATGTGGTTGACATGTGTGAACATGATGCAAGGAGTTGCATGTCAAGAGAGGTTGCCATGAAATATTGAAGAAGGCTCGGATTGAGCTTTCCCTGGGAACCATGGGGATTGAGTCATAGTGTTTTTTGTTAGTCTTGTGCCTTTTTTATTTTGCGATTGTTGTGCTTGATTTGCAAGTTTGATTGTGTCTGGTGCATAGTTATGCCACTTTGTTTGCAGAGTCATGTTGTTATTGGTTTTATGGTCTTCTTCTTGTTTGTTTGTGTCTTGACCTTTTACGTTTTGAGTCTTGAGAATTGGTTGGGAAAGAGGAAAGTTACTGTAGCTCGAGGAGAGCTAAGTGGTACCCAAGAGGTGATGTAAGAATTAGATGGAGCTTGGTCTATGAGTAAGCGCAGTGGAAGGTAAGACTATGATAGTCGGTTGGATTGGTTGGGTCCATTGTGGTAAATGGATAGAAGTAGTGCAGACATGAGAAAGGTAACTAGAAAAGGTAAAGTAAATGGATCAGAGGTGTCATATGCTTTGGCTATGTTGGGAACTATTTCTCTCAATGCCTATGCATAAATAAGGAATTTTTGTTAACCTAGACCTTATGTTATCTGGTAATTATTTTTTGATCATGATTATGTTGAAGTTTATATATGTATCCATGTATGAATGTATGTCGTTGTCTGACAGGATCATGATTGTTTTAGGCTAATGTTTATATATGTATGTATGTATCCATGTATCTATGTTACTGTTTGATAGGGTTGTCAAGGATCATTCTTGTGGAGGAATGATTGCTTATGCAGGAGAACGACATGAAGAGGTTCATGGTCTTACGAGAAATCAATTGGGAAGAGTAGTCACGACAAATAGATGAGGTCAATAAGATGTGGATATGAATTGATATTGTATACTTGTATTATGCCTATTTTTATGTTATGACAGGTAATCTTGAAGGATACATTAGCCAAGTGAAAGTAGTGTGGTTTGTGAGATGCTAGGGACAAGAATGGGTAAGACACTGGAAGCAAGGTTTCTTGGTAAGGACCATATGGTTTTGGATGTGGGGTACTACTATTGTGCATATACTATATATGTTGGACATGTTTCATATATGATGTATGCACATGCGGTGTTGTGTATATATACTGTGTACATGTTGTTTATGCAGTGTTATGTACAACATGGTATAGATAGTGTTGTATGAATGTTACATATTCAATATTGGGTTTAAATGATGCTATGTACATGTTCGATACGCAGTATTGTGTATATATTGTACTGTGTGCATGATGGATATGCGGTGTTGTGTGCATATGGTGCTATATGCATGTTGGATATGCAGTGCTATGTACAATTGATGCTATATACATGTTGGATGTGCAATGCTATGTACAAGTAGTGTTGCATGCATGTGGTACATTGGTACTATGTACATATGGTGTGGTGTGCATGATTGTACAAGTGGTGTTGTGTGCATGTGGTGCTTTGTACATATTGTACAAGCGACACTGTGTGCATATGATGCTAGGTACATGTCGTGCATGTGGCGCTGTGTACATGTGGTGTCGTGTACATGTCGTACATGTGGTATTGTGTACGCATTGTATAGTGGTGTAGTGTACATGTGGTGTTGTGTACACATTGTGCAGGTAGTGCCATGTACATGTGATGTTGTGCACATGTTGTGTAGGTGGTGCTGTGTACATATGGTACTGGTGTATGTGTGGTATTGTGTGCATGTCATCCATGTTGTGTTATGGGAATATGGTATTATATATGTGCATCATGTAGTCATGGCATTGCAACATGTGTACTTGTTGTGTTGTACTCTGTGTAGGTACATGTATTGGGTGGTACTTCACATTGGGTATAAATGGATGCATTGTATTGTATACACTAGGTGTAGGTGTATGTGTTGCATGTCAGGTGTAGATGCATGTATTGCATGGTGTGGTATGTCATGTGGTTGTATGTGTTTGATGCACACTATGTGTCTATGCACATGGTTGAGGAGAAGGCACTGGGTGTTTTTTCGGTGTAGAAACTGAGCTAGAGTGCGTATGGAATAAAGATGAAGGTAGAAGCTAAGGAGTGATGAAAGGATAAGTATCAACATTTTATTTCAGTTTTATTATGCATGTGATTTATGACTATGGTATATGATGATTATATGGGATCTATAATTTTGGTTTATGATGGTTACATTTGATTTACAATTTTGATCTATGATGGTTGTGTTTGAGCTAACGTGACGTGATATCTTTATATATGTTGATTTGGTCAAGTATGCTAGTTTGACTTGTTGTGACAGGAAGCGAACAGGATTGCAAATGTACCTTATTGACGAGCTACCAATGAGGTATGAAGTGAATTGATTTCAATCTATTTTAAATCTAATGGAAGTTGTGTGCTTGGTACAGGAATAAATGAAATGCTCAGTTGGGTGGTTAAAATCAACTACAAGAATTAGCAACAGCAATAAAGGAATTGAAACTTTCAACAGTATGTTGGTAAAGCACTTTAGGAGTAGGGCCATTATGGGACACTATTAACCAATAGTGTCCATTGATTTCCATGAGCATGATATGACCGGTATGATGTGTTGAGGCAAGTATATGCCTTGGTTTTTGTATCTTCTGATGTAAGGAAGCCTTGCCAAGGGATGGACTGCCCAAGATGGGTGTGCCAATGGAACTTGGAAGGTGAGTGACTACACAGAAGGGGTGACTGAATTCCTGAGGGACTGTGTCACAGAGAAGGGAAGGTCATGAATGGATTTGTTTTGGTCGTTAGCATTGCCAGATGGAATCAAATGCACATTGGGAGTGTGCCCTGGAACAATGAGTTGATAACTATTCGCTGAGAGTACAAGTGGTGCAAGATTATAGTGCTGGACATTGGATGCAGATTTGAATTTGCAGTGGATTATGGAATTCCTAGGAAGGAGGTGGATCCTAGTATTACTTTGAGGGTGGAGGTGTGAGCCTATGGATTCCCTTGTTGCAGATGCATGCATCATATTATTTTATTTGTTGGTTGAGAAAATGTGCATATGTGAATGTGTGTATATGTGGTTATTGTAAATCCATAATGAGCTATGTTATAAAGCTCCATTATGCGGTATGTTGTCATGTTGTCATGATGTTTTGATTTTGAGTAGATCTTTCATTGTAAATAATGCAACGAGCTGTGTTATAAAGCTCCATGGGCAGTATGTTTTGTTTTCAGCATTCATGTATTTATAGGTGTTATTGAACACTGAGGACGATGTTCCCTCAAGGGGGATGGTTTTGTAATAGCTCTGGTGAAAATTCCATGTAAAAATATATAAATACCATGGATGATGGGACACGTATTCCAAGATGAATGTTGGGAAAGACATCCTAGGGGGTGTTCATTTGGTTGTTTATGGCTAAGGAAATTGCCAAAGGCAATGGATAAGGCATTAAAGAGGCAAAGAGGTATTTTAGCACATTTATTTATGAAAATAATGGAAATTAGGAGAAAAGGAAGGTAAAAGGTCACAGGTTGCATGTGAGGAGGAAAATGAAGGAAAATAATGGAAATTAGGAGAAAAAGGAGGTGAAAGGTCATAGGTTGCATGTGAGGAGGAAAATGAAAGAAACTAATGGAAAATGAATAAAATAGAGGCCTCATTAATAAAAAGGCTTACGAGGATCAGTGGGCAAGACTTGGTTAGTTTAGCTTTGGAGATCTCTCATTATTCTCTCTCTCTCTCTCATACTCTTAGTCACTTAGAGTTTAATTGGAGCACTTTGGCATTGGAGCAAGAAAAGAAAAGAAGGCAAAAGGAAGCAAGGATCTAGTAGGGAAAGGTAGGATCAAGCAACTACAATAGGCTTCATTGCATGTATCAACTTGCATGTGTATTTTCCTTGATAGATTTGGTATGCATGGGATTGCATGTGTATTTTCCTTGCTAGATTTGGCATGCATGGGATTGCATGTGTTTCTTTTCTACCATGGCATGGGTTTTTCCTCGTGTGATAGTATTTTCAGCCTAGCCTTGCCACTTCCTGATAGCTTTGATGAGATGGGTTCTCTCATGCGTTTTGTGGGGGATGGCCGGATTGGATTCGAAGCTGAGTGGGATGGATCTCTGAATTGACAAACACATGGTGGTAGTGGTACCTAAACCAGACTAAGGATGCATGAAGCCACTGGCCTAGTAACCCCTGAACTAGATTGTGGGTTATGGTAAAGCCAGATTGTGTGCCTCAGTGGGCCTAGGAATCCTTACCAGTGAATGGTGGGATATACGATAAAGCCAAGAGGTGTATTTCTCTCTGTTGGGCCTAGTGATTCTAGGATGGAATGCATGGTAAAGCTTGGAGAGTATGTCTTGGTGTAGGGCCTAGTGATCCTTGGATCAGACTGTGGATCCACAATAAAGCCTGAGAGACTAGGAGGCACTCAAATTCCTCACGGTGTAGGCAGAGAACTCCAATGGCATCCACGTTGATTGGTGTTTTTTTGATGTGTTCTATGAGTCCCACATTCATGCTTGGAATATGGCATGGGGGTGATTGGATGAAGAGATAATTGGCTCAGCCAATCTATGGTCGAGTGGAACATGGTAGTCCCATCATCGGTTGGTTCATTGTATTTATTAATGAAAAATTCATTCCCTTGATTTTCATGTGAAAATGTACTGATATATATAT
>APFE031316631.1:0-14099 GCA_000404065.3 Pinus taeda | reverse complement strand
TCGTTTAGGGCCTCAAAACGGCTCCGGAAGTTCAGGACTCGAAAAACTGATAAAAATAGTAAGTTGTGCTACAATTAAGGAAACTGAAAATGCTGAGAAAGACAATGGTGGGGGTCCAAGTGGACTTGGCAGGTGGCCACCAATATCCACCTGGATCACATAGACACTAGAAAATGGAAAATAAAAAGAGAAACACAGTAAGCAAATACAAGAACACAACAATTAATAAGGAGTTCACCCTATCCTACAAGGTTATGTCTCTGGTCCAGCTTTCAGTGGTGCCCTTCTTTTATTGTGTCTTTAAAGCAAATAATTACAATGAGGAGCTCAGATTGAGTCTCCTGAAACAAAACAATGTTTGGTAGGGTGGTTCTTGGATCCCCCAAGCCACTAGAGTACATAGACTCTTTTCCTTACCAGAACTTGACCTTTCTAGTCTTTAAAGGGAGGAGCCCAATATGGTACTCAATTCCTGACAGGTCCGCTTAGGGATGGCTTGAACCTCTCAAGTTCTTTGGTGCTCGACGTTGCCTTTGGTCAGCTCAGCCTTCTGTCTTTCTGCTTTTTGCTTCACTGTCTTTTCACTTCTCTGACTCTGTCTTCTTCTCTCTGGTTCTTCCTCTCGGTGTTCTCTCTCTCTCTCTCTCTCTCTCTCTCTCTCTCTCTCTCTCTCTCGGTCTTTTCTGTTCTCTGTTCATGGCTTTAAAGCCAATCGATCTCATGATTAATCGATTCCCCTTCCACCTTCGTCGGATCGCCCGATGTTGTTCACTTGGAACTCCCTGTCTTTGCATCATGGTAATCAGCTCATAGGGAGTGCCCACTTGTCCTCTCGTGAACTGCGCCAGCTTTTCCTCATTGGCTCGGTTCTTCCGTTACATGATAGAATGAGTCATTTGCCACCTCAACGATCAAATCGAACCTCAAATCCTTGTAGATCTCGGCTTAATCCCCTGTCAAATCTGGATCTTTCATCAGGCGCATTCTCAGTCGTTAGATCTGGAGCCCTTAGATCCAACGTCATTCGCACATTTCACGTGGTTGACTTGCTCGACTGTTAGCGTGCGAAGAGCGGCGGTTTTCTCTCTCCTCTGCCTACCACGCCTCAGGTGTTGAATGGAAACGCTAGGTTTAAGCCAAATCTGCTTACCACCCAAGGATGCCCCTGATATACCGCCGATTTTGGAGCACGGGTCCCACCTTTAGCCTTTAGCACTTTCGCCACAGTTTTCCCGGCTTCCATGTGATCGAGTGCTTCGAGGCCTTTCCTTCTCGAGGGGTTTTTCCCAGCGATCAGAAACTGCCTCCTTTTCCCGACTTGGGCTTCCCAAGTGCCATTTTCGCCTCCTGCGCAGTCTCCATGGGCCTCGGCCAGCGCGCTTTGACCGAGGTCCTCGTCATTCCACACTGGCTACCAACTGTCATTGTTCAGAGGTTTTTTTGATTGCTATGCGCTCTTGAATTCGAAGTTTGTCCTGATCTGATACAGTCATAGTACTTTGATTATTCTTCATGGATCTAATTCGGATCAAGGGTTGCTGGTGAGAAAAAGCTCAGGGAATCAGAAGAGGGGGCCTTTAACATCTGGTTGATGTTCTGAGCATTAATGGTAATCAGCATGTCTCCATTTTGAGCCATTGCTACTCTCTGTACATACTCATAATGGGCTTGGCACCAGGTTATCAGATCTTGGAAGCTATGAGTTTTTGGGAATGAAAAAAGGGGCAAATGAGTTTCCTAGAACCTGATTTGATCCACCTGGTTAATGTATTTTTGTTTTAACCATGGGTGCAATTCGATAAAATCAAATTCACACTCACAATCTGAAACTTTAAACAGGGCATCAGCCACAGGAATCCACTCTAGATCAACGGGGGCGATGGAGGGGCTTGCTTCTTCAATGTTTTTCTGGGTTTTGACTATGGGAGCCATTATGCTGGAAGATGAGCTTAAAGTGTATTGAGATGGATGACGAAAGGTTGCAGTAGCTTTTTGAACAGGGGCAATTTACAGAGGAAGGGAATTAGCAGGAAATAGGATCATAGGAAAGAAAATTATTATCATCACTTAAACAGGTTATTTGTAGGTAATTTACAATTTACTATTTAAATATTACCGTAGGAGATTTATTACAAGAATGGTAATTTTACAACGGGTTTATAGGAGTTAATGGCCAACAGGACAAGAGTGGTGTAATGGATCACTACGTGGCAGTAATTGAGTGGACAGAGGGCAACTGATAATTGAGGTGGTGGATGAGCTGGAGGCATGGAAATGAATGAGGAAAAGCGGATGTGGAAGGTGCGGTGTTGAATGAGTTGACAGGTCAAAACCGTTGGTGTATTTCGTATGGTGAGCAGGTCATGGTTTTGGGATAAGGGGACCTGAAATCATGTCGTGTTACCACGTAAGAGAAAACGAGTGGCCATTAAAACCACCTTTTTGGGGGTCTTGCCCACGTTAACCAAAACAGTGAAGGGGGCCCGAAATGGATCCTTCGTCATTGATCTCGGTGGGGTTGATCTTGACCATCGAAAGTTAGAGGCCGCTTAGAAGGCGCTTGATGTGACATTTTGTCACTTCTAACTTCATAATAAAATCATGCATTGTTGATTATTTGCAAGATAATAAACTTTATCAACATAATTAAGCCTCGATTAAGGAATTTAAGCATTATTTAAACTAAATAACAAATTTCAAAGGCGCATTTGAACTAGCAGCCTTAATTTTTATTTTCTAAAGCAATTTTTTTTGTTTATTGCTTATCTAACATTTTATCATTTGCCTTCCTTTTTATAGAGCAACTACTCTGAAATTTTATATGATATGGACTTAAAATAATAATAATTCCTAACATTTTTTATTTTCAATTTTCCTTTTGGTCCATATCCTAGCTTATCATTATACAATGGTATTTTTGATTTCTTTCAACTAATGGCTAACTTATCAAAAACAAAGATGCTACAACACCCTATTCGAAATAGGGGAAAAGGTAGAAATAAATTTGTATCCAGGTGAGATTGACACTCTAAAGCTAAATCATTGGCTGTAGCAATTAGAATTATATTTAAGTGTTAGCCATATAGAGGAAGAATAGAAGATTTCATTTACTCGGTTGAAATTAGAGGGGCATGCCTTAACTTTGTGGGTAAGAAACACGGAAACCTTGAGGTTGGAGGAATATCCTCTAGAGACTAAGTGGGAGGGTTTCAAAAGCCTCATAAATTCACAATTTTACTCTGTCGGGTGCATAGAGGACCAATGGGTCTCGTTTCATTATTTTAGGCAGAAGAAAGGCTAGATTGTACAGGAGTACTCCATAGAGTTCAAAAAAATGGCCATAAGGTTGCGTATCTCCCCAAACAACCTAGATGTACTCCTCAAGTATTTGATGGGTCCACACAACCATCTACAAAAGTAATTGATGTTGTTTAAATCTAGATCAATGGACAAATCTTACATACAGGAACAATACCTAGAGAACATAAGCGAGAAGAAAAGGAAATCGAGTGGTTCGAAGCAAAAGGAACACCAAGGTGCTTCTAAGGAGGGGAAGAAGAAGTGGAAAGGGTGAACATATAAAAGGACAGAAGCCACAACACACAAGTGCAAAGATCCCAACAACCACTACAATAATTGTAAGGTTGATGGTTGTACAAAGGAAAAGTGTTGCAAGTTGCATCTAAAGCTTAACTTGAAGATAAAAAAGAAAGATATAAAGAAGAAGAATCTCACGGCCACTGATTCAAGTAATCGGGTTGAAAATAGCTCGGACGTGGATGAGAATATCATCTATACATCAATGCAGAAGGAGGTGAGCCTAAGTAGCCTTCAACAACAAGAAGAGAAGGAAAAATTACCAAACTATTTCACATAAAGATACAAGTCAAGAAGAGAAAGATTGATGCTTTATTTGACTTGGGATCACAAGAAAATATCATTGTGGCAAAGACAGTAAACGAATTGGGATTGGAAGTTCATGATCATACAAGCCCATATCCATTAGGATGGGTGCAATGTTCTAGAAGTTGTCACAACTTCTTCTTCACCTCACTTGCTTTTATAGTAGACTACCTATACACCCCAATGTTTGGTAATGGGGATTTTGGCAATAGATGCATCTCATGTTCCACTTCTCTCTTGGGTGGTAACCCTTTAGGTTCCTAGAAAACATCCTCGTATTCTTGTAACAACTCTTCTAGTTGTTGTTTTGGTTTCGAGTACACCCCTCCATGGATGACTATCCTCTCACTGACTCTTCTATTGATTGATTTTCTCTTAAAAACAATAAAGCATACTTATTTCTAGAACTGGTCATTTTTTGTGCTTCATTTGCACTTATAAGTGAAATTTTTTACTTACGCTTATGTGTCTTGATGTTGAAGGATTTTGCATGGAACGAGTATTAATTACAGGTTGTGCACAATCAGTTATATTTATATTAACACATTACATATTAATATTAATATACATGTATAGTGTTGAAATAATTTACATTTTTATTATATTTAGAATTGTATTATCTTAAACTTGAGTGTTACTTAGATTTGAATGGGCTCTTTTGGATAAAAGGAGTCATTCATGGAGTTTAGTGTAGAGATTTGAGATGCAAAGGAGAAGCGGAGGAAGAGACTTGGGGACATTCACGGAGTTTTAAGGTTGAAGCCAAAATGTGATTTATGGGGCAAATAGGTCACTTGACATTTTCACTATAAATTTTCTTCTAAAAGGTTTTGGAACTTAATATGAGAGAGTGTTTAGAAGGGAGCAAAGAAGCTTTAGTATATTCCCACATATCAACTAATAGTTAAATACTTGGTTCTCATCAATTTCTTCGTTATTACCATCAGAAGCCCCGTCCCACAGCTGACAGAGATCATGTTATTTCTGTTGCTGCATTACAACATAGCAGGCATCGAAACATGTGTTTGCAAGGCGTGCTGACTAAAGACAAACTTGACCAAATATCGCGGCTGCCCAATCAAGAAACTAGGAACTACCGATCTCGTGATGCAAAATCTAGCTATCGCCAGTCCCGTCCAAACAAAATAAAATCTTTCCATAAGTAGTACTACTAATTCAAATATCCTACCTCCTACCTACATTGACATGGCAAACATTTTTATACTCAATTACAAAACATGAATGTTACATTTTTGGGATATTTTTCTTATATAGTGATATTCTCCTTAAAAGAAGTTTGAGGTATCAAATTCTTTTTTTGGCAAAAAAAGTATGCATAATTTATTTATTTATGTATTTTTCAGTTATCTATATATATTTCATTTTTTAAATAATATGTTTGAATGTATAATTCGATTTAATTTTTTGAAAATTTTAAAATAATTTAAAGGTGAAATCCCAACAAATATTTGTTGCATTTGAAATTAAAAGTCCAAATATAAAATAGCTATACTTGAAAATACATAACAATAAGAATATTATGTTTCAATTACTTTATATAATATATAGATATTTTATTGTTGTTATTGTTATTATTTTATTATTTTAAAGTAAATTGCTCATATTGAAATAATTATAATTTAATTCACATGAGCATTAAAATATTTATTTGTGATAAAAAAATTACATTTGAGTATTACTTGATTTCAATAATATTAATGGTAATAAAATTCTTGTTCACTTGGTTTGTTCATTACCAATAGGGTGTTGGAAGACGTTATGGGAGGAAATGTAGCACACCTATTAAGAGATTCCTCATGGAAGGGGGTTTCGTTGATAGAGATCGCAACATAGGAAACTCTGCATCTCATGTCATTAAAACTACCATTGTGTCACTTATCCATTTAAGACATAACGGCTTAATACCATCTTTGGCATGCTTTGCAGAATTTATGCTTCTCAACCTCCCAGAGTCCAACGAGTCAGTCTCGACACTGAACCATCATAGGGAACTACCATCATCTATGAATCCATGCCCTCTACAACATTCATCAGTTATCTAGGATAGCATTTTGGGTACAGAATGCCTTCTTCGGTGGACAATTCTACAACTTGACCTTGTAAAAAATAACATGTGCTTCTTGTAGCATGACAGGCCACTCCAGCTTGCCCTTATTAAAAACTACTTGTGACTAATGCTCGGGTAGGCCACATTAACCTATTATTTATGGTTTTGAATCAAATGTTTACCAACAACTCTTTTTCACCATTAAAAATTCTACCATTTATTTATTTATTTATTTATTTATTTATTTTTTAACTCCATTCACCAATAAAATATTTCATTTAAACTCATTTCATTGATACATTATTATTAGTTTAAAAAAAAAAATTACCATAAACCTTTTTTTCATTACAAAATAATTTTACAATCAACTCTACACCATGTGCATTTAGTAAAATTAAAACACCAATAAAATCACCCAAAACATTAATTTCTCAACAAACTCAACTACCACTTGGCTTATAAAATAGTGAAATCAAACCCATGTCCTGGTGTGAATAAAAGATAAGATCAAAATCTGAAAATATACTTCAATGAACTTTACCATTTGGAATCATTTTGACGTGAGAAGTTTTACTTCACGTAGAATATGGTCACATTGGAGACATTTTGCCAGATACTTTGATGGGATGGGCTTACTTTTTCTTCTTTAGCTCACAACAGGCTTCATAATTGTCTGCAGCGCAAACTATAGCATGATGCAACACTCGAATCTCCCATGAGCGGATCGTCCTTGCTCGATAACACTCAACACTCAAATCTCCCTTTAGCATGATGCAACACTCAACACTCAAAATTTTTTCAGTGCAAAACATTTTTTTTTCACTACAAAATAATTTTTCTATCCACTTTACACCATCTGCATTTGGTAAAATTAAAACACCAATAAAATCACCAAAAACATTAATTTCTCAACAAACTGAACTACCAAAACCATTCACAACTACCACTTCGCTTATAAAATAGTGAAATCAAACCCATGTCCTCGTGTGAATATAAGATCAAAATCTGAAAATATACTCCAATGACCTTTACCATTTGGAATCATTTTGACGTAGGAACTTTTACCTCACGTAGAATATGGTCACATTGGAGACATTTTGCCAGATACCTTGGTGGGATAGGCTTCCTTTTTCATCTATAACATCAGATCTTTAAAGCCCAGCAATTGTCATAAGTAACATCTCATGTAGCTTACTTGGAAAGGCTCCCGTTTCATTTGTTGCCACAACTCAGCTCTATAAAACCCAGCAAATCTAATCTCGCGAACAGATCTACATAAAATATTAAATTTACTAACACAAAAATAATTTACCCACATAACACAATCTCCTACCTTATTTATTTATAAAATTCTCACATTTTTCTAGCTTTTCCAATGAAGGACTCTGATACCCTCTGGACCTCTTTATCTAAACCAGACGAGGAGGATGATAGATGGAACTCTGAATTGTAGTGAAATAACTATATATCTATGGTAGTGCCCCTGGAACAAGTGTACTAAGCGGGCCATAAGATAGTCTACCATTGTATTCAAAAGTATAGTAAAGACAATGGTGGGACTACCAAATCTCTTCACAAGTGCTTGGAATCAGCTCTTAAAGAGTTAGAAAGCATTGGCTAAGTGTTTGATAAAAAGTTTTAATGTGAATGTGAAGTGATTGACAAAATACTTGCATGCCAAGTATTAATGCTTTCTTATGAAGTGGTTATTGGGATGAAATTAAATAGAGAATGTTATGATCACATTGATAGTGTTCAAATCATTATCATGTTAATAGGGAAAATTTCAATTTTGTGGGTTTGGTTTTTTTGCTTATGTTGTTTATTTATATTTCATAAGAATATGATGTTTCTCAAGATCATATGTATGTAAATTATATCGTATTATTTCTTTTCTCTTCTCTTTCAACTAATTTCAAGCTCAGAATTGGAATTGAATTCTTATTCCCTTTTCTTTTTTTCATTTTTTATGCCATCGCAGGTTGCCAACGGTTTCATTTGTTTGTATTGCAATGAGGAACGACAACCATTTTCAAGCCTAGAAGCTGTTAGGAATCATATGATCTCTAAAAGCCACTGCAAATTACACTATGGAGATGGAGATGGAGATGGAGATGAAGAAGAAGAAGAAAATAGGCATTTAGATCAGTTTTATGAAACGCAAATAGTGGCTGCACAAAAAGAAGTTGAATTTGAGTTGGGGTTAGGAGGTACTGAACTAGTCATCAAGAGAAAGCCTGAAGATGGAACAACATCAGAGTCAAACAAGATACTTGGTTCTCGTCAATTTCTTCGTTATTACCATCAGAAGCCCCGTCCCACAGCTGACAGAGATCATGTTATTTCTGCTGCTGCATTACAACATAGCAGGCATCGAAACATGTGTTTGCAAGGGGTGCTGACTAAAGACAAACTTGACCAGATATCGCGGCTGCCCAATCAAGAAACTAGGAACTACCGTTCTCGTGATGCAAAATCTAGCTATCGCCAGTCCCGTCCAAACAAAATAAAATCTTCCCATAAGTAGTACTACTAATTCAAATATCCTACCTCCTACCTACGTTGACATGGCAAACATTTTTATACTCAATTACAAAAACATGAATGTTACATTTTTGGGATATTTTTCTTATATAGTGATATTCTCCTTAAAAGAAGTTTGAGGTATCAAATTCTTTTTTTTGGGGGCAAAAAATGCATTCATAATTTATTTATTTATGTATTTTCCAGTTATCTATATATATATATATTTCATTTTTTAAATAATATGTTCGAATGTATAATCCGTTTTAATTTTTTGAAAATCTTAAAATAATTATCATGTTAATAGGGAAAATTTCAATTTTGTGGGTTTGGTTTTTTTGCTTATGTTGTATGTATTAAACATAAATTGGCACTCAAGTAGGGGATCTCAATGGTCAAGTATCAAATTATTTTTGAATGTAAACAACTTGATGATAATTATTTATTGTTTGACTATGAAATTGTAAAAGATTCAACCCATGGGTAATTGTGGATCATCCTGAAACCCTCTTTCCTTTAAGGATGTTGTTCAACGTTGTCAGTCTAATTCAATCACTTCAGACCCTTAATGCCTAATGATACTATTATGGAGAGATTCAAAGAGGTTCTCAAGTTGGTGGTTACACATTTGCTTTCGTTTTACCAACCCTCTTTGCTAATCTATATTTTCAATGGTTTATAGCCTTCTACTTAATATTTTCAAGGATATACAAATAAAATAGAGAAAAATTGAGCACTGTAGAAACCCATGAACCACATGCCTCACTTCTTTGTACTTGCATACATTTTCAATTCAAAGAATGAGAGCAGAGAAGCCCCATGTTCCAGCTAGGCTTTCTCTCAAAAGGGTTTCTCGATATATAACTCGTGTCAATTTTGGTTTGTGAAATTTTATTTTCTTGATGTATATTTTTTTTTAATTATAATTTGCATGCATACAGAATAAACAATAATTAATAGATCCAAAAATCTAAGGAAAATAAACCCTCATAATGTAGATTTCAGATTTTATAATATATTTTAGTAGATCTGTTATGAAGAATTGTCATGTCGAATATCCATGGTAGTTTATGGTTCATATTGTATCAACACAGGTTTCTCTAGGTATACTAGGGGGATTTGCGTGGGATCCATATCAATTAAGCCAAAATTCACAAAACATTAATCATGGCCAAGAAATCTGTGAATAACCATCCTAATCCCTCCAAGGAGAGGTTTTCATGAAAAGAAGCACAAGTTGTAGATATAAAATATATTGTGAGCCTCATGGAATCCCTAACCAATAAGATCAATATTCGGAGAAGAATGGGGTTCCTCAATTACAGGGGAGATCAAGATATCGAGAAGAAATAACGGAGTTGAAGAAGGAACCCAAAAAGAAATTAACCTAGTTTAAGTGATGTGAACCATTCATAATCCCTATGTTGTAGCTCTAAGATGATAATGGTCAATTGATCATGCCAGAGCATCTAAGATAATTGTTTTGGGGTTTTGGGTTTTGGGTTTTTATGGAGGACCAATACATAAAACAACTTATAAGAATGATGTATTTAACCCTTTAGATAGTACTAATAGATAATCAAAGGGTTGTTATTTAACTCAATGCAGTGATTTAAATTGACAAAATGTACAAAAAGAACTGTAAGGAGATATGATTACTTTAAATTTCAGTTAGAAAGATAAATCATCATAAGTGGGAAAGCCTTTGACCAATGTTCAAAAGTTAAACAAAACATGCTTAAAATTACATAAGATACTGACAATTTTATGATTTAGAAGGAGCCTTTTAGACAAACAATCCAATATCTCAATCTCTTTATAATAATAACTTCAGAAGGAATTTTAAGAATAATTGCAACACATTTATTCTTACCTAATATCTTTGTAAAACTTAAACATACGCAAAACGAACAGAGTGAATGAAACACATGAAAGACTTATGAAAGATAATGAGACTGTATGAGATCAAATTCAAAATCCTTTGCTTTATTATCAGTGATCTAGAAAAAGTTTGTACATCGGTTCTTACAAAATTTCTTATGGAAGGGTTCGACCCTTGATAACTCAGAAATATAGTTATTTATACTAGCTTAGGACTAGACAAAATATCTTAAAATATCTTAAACTAATTTACAAAAATAACTTGATATAAAATAGGAAATATGAATTATTGCATGACTTGTCCCTATTTTGATGTAGAATGTTGGTAACTGTTCATGGTTGTTCCTAGATGTGTTGATGTGTTGTATGATTCATCCTTTTTCCTGTTTGGATAAAAGGCTAATCAATTATTTCACACAATTGATTCCATTTATCATCAGATGGAATTTCCAGATTTACCATCATTCTATAAACCTCATCAACCTCAGTGTACTTTTCAGAGGTTGGTTTTACTAGAAAGAGGTTTTTGACGTCATATCTGATGATTAAATCTGGCTCCAATGCTTCCAAAAATTCCTTCCCTGTAATCTGTTCCCTTCATTCGTGCAAACTGTGCTTTATCAATAGCAATATTATACAACTTTTCACTGTAACTTTCTAGTTTTATTAACTGATCATTAACAGATGTTAATTGTGGCAACCCTTTCTTACTTAACCTACGGAACTTTGAATGAAACCTTTGGACATCAATGTCCAAAGCTTTACATTTGGTTTCCAGCTGAGTCAGTAGGTTCTTCTTCTATAGGACTTTCTTTATCTCTAAAATGGTACCTGTCCTATCAGTGATATTTATTTCCTGTAGCTCTTCCTTGCTTTTAGAATTCAATACCTTGATCATAGATGTGGCTTCTTTAGGCTTTGTATCCAAGACTTCCTTTCGAATTTCTATCTTAGTCATGCATTTCTCAATTAGTTCCTGTTGTTCAAAAATAATTTTAACAAAAGGCCATATTATGAAACAAAGTTAGAAATATTAAACCAAATGTCTTCTTTGGCTTGGGTCAAGGTATCTGCCATGAATGTTTGATCTTCTAACTATTTGACTTTCTTCTCAAGCCGATGTGTCCTTTTCATCTCTTCGAAATACATTGTATCATTTTTTATCTTGTTATTTTCCAAAGCCTGAAACTTCTGAACCAACTTGTCATATTGTTGCTTTTATGCTTGCAGCTCCTATGACAAATTTGCATTTTCTGCTGCTAGGGAAGTTTCATTACCTATAAAAGATGAACTGGGTTCTGCTCCAGTGATGTGAGTTACGGTAACAAGCACTATGGTCAGTTGTAAGGCTTCCTTCTCTTTAAGTGGTTTCTCAATCTGTTCCTCCATTGTTTTAATCTGCATATTCTGCTAAAAAATAAGCTTTAACAAATCGTTTTATTTTTCACATTTTCTGCCATCTCCTTGGTCTGTAGGTCCTTAGTAGATGGAAACTTTAATTTTTTCCTGAGAGCTAAAATATCTACATTCTTCTTTTTCAGAATCACCTCCACTACCTTGCAATCCTTGGGATCATACCCAATCTTTACAATAAGTTCTGCCAGCGTTTTTAACTTATTGTCTTTAGCTATTGATGATAGTTTCTCTATCTTAAGTTGAGACTGAGTATTAGATAAAGTTGTTCTTAGTTTAGAAAGTGTCACGACAGTGGTGGTCATTTTTGAGAATAACATTTCTCCTGATTGCGTGTGCATGTCCATTTGATCTATAGGGTGAATCTGATTTGCATCAAAGGAGAAAATTTTCCTTTTGTAGTCATCAATTGACTTAGGAAATGGAACTTGAGCCTGTAGGAAGGCCAATTGCATCCTCCCTTTCTCACTGTCAAAGGCAGAGGGAAGTCTGTGTTGTGATGTAGATGTCTGCTTCCAAAATTGGATGTACATATGAGCCTTAAGAGTCTCATTATTCTCCTTAATCTCTCTTTATTTAGAAAATCTATTGACATCTCCAGCAGTGTTGGCCTCTGTAGATTGGATTATTTCCATAGGTTTCGAAAAAGAATAATTGGGATCTGTCATCCCTATTCTTGAGGCTTCTTCTTGATCTCCAAGATCAATAAAGTCTAGTTTCCTGCTACCTGATGACATAATCAATCCTATGTTTAGATTCTTTGGCTGAATAATGAAATCTTTAACTAGGTTTGTATCAAATGTAGTCTCCTCCGTAGTCCTCTTTAGTGGATTTGTCTTTGTCACTAAAGTGTTCACGTGTGGTGTTGAAATAATATTTTCATATGATTCCTGTAGAGTCCCTTCAGACCACTCCTCCTGGTTCGTGTATTTCTCTAATTCAGGTCTAGGAGTGTGGTTGTATGGTGTAGACTTCAGTTGAATTCTTAATGTTGAAATGATCCCAAAAGGATCATAAGACCAAGTAAAACTAAGCTTGGTGTTCATCTATTTTGACAGTTGATCAACTTCCATACCTGCAGACCTGGTATTGCAAATAAAGGATCCTATCTGGGCCTTGAGCTTGAATTATGACTTCTTCTTGGCTGAAACAAAATGCAGCTCATCCATGTCAATCTTTTGCCTTATGTATTCCAATGAGAAAATTCTCATTATCACATACTTAGGTAGTTTGTAGGGAGCTAACTCACTGCCATAGACTTTGATCTCAGTATAATTATGGTATAAATACCAGTCACATCTCTTTGTCTGATAAGATAAGTGCATAGTCTTTTTTATTTCTTCATTAATCCTGGGTTCTGTCTGACTCTTGATAAGTTGAAGAACTGGATGAATGAAAAAGTCAATGAAGTTTGAAGAGGTACACTTTGTTGAATTGGCTTTGAATAACTCTGTCCAATAGATCGTTGATTGATCCATCCCTCGATCATCCTGCTTCTGAAGTTGAATATGCAATAAATCACCTCTCTGAAATAAAAACATATGAATAATCACAAAGGGGTATCTGAATACTCCTTGAGTACTGAAATGGATTAGTTGTTCATGAATATTATCATCCAAGAATATTAGTGGATTTCTTTTAGGCATTTTGGCATCTTCAGATAAGAAAATATAAAAAATAGCAGTTCTCTGTGGAAAGGTGAGTTTGTTGTAAAGATCAAGGAGGGTTGATCTGGAAATCACCCTTTGAGTGATCTCAGTTAAAGAATTATTGAATGGAGGTATTACAGACTCATGTGCTGCTGTGTGTCTATGTTATTTTAGGCAACGGATCGATCAAATTGCAAAATATACAGACACTGGAAAATGGAAAACGACAAGAGAAACATAGTAAGCAAATACTAGAACACAACAATTAATAAGGAGTTCACCCTATCCTCCAGGACAGTGTCTCGAGTCCCACTGTTAGTGGTGGCCCTCTTTTATTGTGTCTTTAAAGCAGAGAATTATAATGAGGAGCTCAAATTGAGTCTCCTAAAACATAACAATGTTGGGTAGGGTGGTTCTTGGATCCCCCAAGCCACTAGAGTACACAGAATCTTTTCCTTACTAGAACTTGACCTTTCTGGTCTTTAATGGGAGGAGCCCAATATGGTACTCGATTCCCGATAGATCCCCTCAGAGATGGCTTGAACCTCTCAAGCTCTCTGATTCTCGATGCTGCCTTTGGTCAGCTCGGCCCTCTGTCTTTCTGCTTTTTGCTTCACTGCCTTTTTTCTTCTCTGACTCTATCTTCTTCTCTCTAGTTCTTC
>APFE031316622.1:0-63031 GCA_000404065.3 Pinus taeda | reverse complement strand
AGGAGTCTGAAAAGGAGCAAAATGGACTTCTCTAGAGATCTAGGTAGAGAGGATTACCAAACCAATCGCAAAACTGCAAAATACTTTTTATGGTACGGCAGCCAATCTTCCCGAATGCTGTGTTCAGTGCATTGCGATCGATAGGGCGACAAACACGGCTTCCTAAGGATAAAGGATGCAACCTATTGTGGTCTCCCAAAATATACTCGACGGTACGTGGGAGCACAAGTCCGTACTGGCACTTTCCATTTCAGAGTTGAGGAATCATCCAACCAACAATGAAAACAACAATTACCAGGTTTTACGATGCCGGAATACATCTCTAGCCTAGACCTCTAGATGTTGTGCGTTAGGTTCCAAAGCGTTGTTAGATTCATTAAATTTATTTTAAGTTGATCTTGCTTAAAAAATTTGCCTTTCAGGTTCACCGCGTGATGTGTATACAATTCCTAAAATGCAGTCTAAGATGATAAACAAATGTTTAATCTTCTTTTGGCAATGAAAATCCTAGCTACTAAGGAAAGAAAGTTAAGAATCTTTCAACAAAGAGCACAGAGCACACGCTAAATGCACTGTCCTAAATCAAACCAAGCAGTCTAAATGAAAATGCACATGCATGTATTTTTTTCAGCGTTCTTAATGTATGAATGACGATAAGAAAGCTAAGTGCAGATCTGAATTATCTTCAAAGCAACAATACTCAACAAATTTCTTTTCAAAATGAAGTGAAGGTAAGAGAGACACTTTGCAATTTCGAAATGAAAATTGATTTTTGACACTTTAAAAACTACTAATTCAAATCATATACAATAGTAACTGTATAATTAACTATCAAGAACAATGGGATTCTCTTCTATTACTGAAAACGACAGCTACGACACTTTCAGATTTAGAAACGACAATTCGACTATGCTACTTCTTTGTAAAAGAGAACTGAAATGGCACACAATACATAAAAACACTTACAGTTCTTTGCACAATAGAGGCAGAATGATGTAAGAGAAGGGGGTTTTCACAGAGATACACTGACCACAGATAGAAAAAATCCTGAATGGGACTAAAAATAGTGAGGAAAAACCAAAGTCTGAAGGTAAGGTTAACCTTCCCTGACCATTGCACCTGTCACACAGTGAATTCAGTATGCAGCGCACCTACTGCACTCGGGAAGTGCGATGCATACAGACTGCATTGAAGGCAAGGTGCGATGGTACCAGTGCGAGACTTTAAACTAGTTTTTACTCACAATTTGCAATTCAGTTCAGGGATTTAGGTCGAGTAAGTGATGTTCAGTATATGTAAATCACAGAGGTTGATCTAAGGAGGTTACTAGAGTCACCACTTAGGGCAATTAGAATTTTTGCAAATCAATTTTTTAATTCATAAACAAAACCCAGAGATAGACTGAAGCAGCATTGATCTACTTTGCATTTGTATAACAAATGTAGTTCAAAGGCTAGCTAGCTTGGCTTTAGGCTCTGTCTGTAAGTTTATAAAAGAAACAAAGATAGGCTAACAAACAATCTATTTGCTCCCCAGTGGAGTCGCCATTTTGTTATCGGGAATAGTGTCCACTCGGAGCTGCTATTCCCACTAAGACTAGTAGCTATCTTAGAAACAAACAAGTAAAGTCTACTTTCGCTTTCCTTTATGAAAATAGATAAGAGTGGAACAAAGGAGACCAACCTTAGTCTTGCGCTTGGTTTCCTTGTTTGATTCCTCTCCTTCCTGATAGACCTTTGTCGATTCTTCTTCATCTATCCAGCTTCAAAGAGCACCTGTGGAATCAAAGCAACATACTACTATTGAAGAACAGAGATCTATATTCATAAATAACACGGGACCAGATATGTGTTAACCATACAAATGCATATATAATGAAACATACAAGAATATGGAGGAAAACTTGAATAGCTTTATTAAGATCAAGAGTAGCAAGAGGATTACAACCATATGTTCTGACCCAGCATCATCCTCCAGCAAGAAAGCCCTTCTTCACCTCAAGTAAAGCTTAGATCACCCAACACTATGAAGTTACACCAGAAAACCAACAGCACTTCTCTACAAGATACAAGATTCCAGCCTTTGGATATCTATGATGAGGGATCCATATATAGATGATTGTAGGGGTGTGAGTCATCTTCTAGGGTCTTGATTAGTGTCCTCTCTCTGATACTTCTTGATTCCACTTGGAGAATGATGATCTCTTACTCATCCCTGGTCGAAAATAGAGAGGCAAGTGTCAAAGGGGAAGCTTCTGGAAGATTCCATGATCATCCACCTTGCAAATTGTCCCTGCCATTTGTCCATTCCTGACCATCGCACCCTACAAAAGGGTCATTTAGTATGAATCGCACCCTTTACACTGGGAAGGTGATATGCATCGCACCCTCTACACTGGGTATTCAGTATGGTCCAGTTTTGACCATTTTTGAGCAGTTTTTAGTGGAGAATTTCTGGGAGATAATGTAATCAACTGACCTTGTTCCTTTAGGCAGTGAAGCAACAATTTTAGGGACTTAGGAGCCCTCAGCTTATGGACATTTATGATTGGGGTTGCAGTGCCCAAAAATTTCCATAACATCGGCGATAATATTATGTTCAGTACCTTGGAGAAGGAAGACCTTGAGATACTCATAGCGATGGGTAATGATGAAAAGTATAGTATTTCAGGTGTGGGCACGGTTTCTTTTCAGAGGAAGCATGGAGCTCACATTACCTTGACAGATGTGAAGTATGTGAAGAACTTGGTATCGATCACGATGCTGGAAGACAAAGGCTATGATGTGGTGTTCAGTAAGGGAAAGGTTTTCCTTAGACACATCACCACGAGACTGGTGAACCAGATCGGTTCACGAGTCAAGAACCTATATGCTCTTGAGGTTCAAGATGCATGTAAAGCCTTGAGGAGGAAGGCAACTGTTGGAGACTTGTTGATTGAGAGGGAGATTACATAACCTCTCAACATGCAGCACCAGAAGAAGTCTCAAAAAATTGTGGAGGAGCCACAATTGGTGAAGCAGCTTCAGGAGGTTGTGGAGTAGCAACAACTAGAGAAGTCGAGAGGAGACTGAGTGGAGGCATCCACCCATGCAGAGACCTCCAGTAGGGGGAAATTTCGAGCCAAGTGCGCGGAGGGATCACATGCATCCATACCTCCAAGTAGGAGGTGGGGTGATGTGGAGTGACAGTCCCAAGAAGGCTGAAATAGGGGTAAGATCTTTGAGGTACCCAGCCTCTTTGATTAGACCTTGCTATGGGAGCCCCGATGAGGAGTAGCAGGAATATCTGAGTGGGTAGAGATAGATGCGAATGGAGCAGCAGAGGAAGCTTCAACTTCGGAGGATGTTTCTAGCCCAACAAGGAGGTCAGTTGGGAGATCAGTTACTTACTTCTCAGTAACTGAGTCATAGTGCAACAGTGGGCAGCATGATGCAACATGATGAGAGGAGGTGCAGTGCAGATGCAGTGCTGGGAGACAGGACCAGCAGCAGCACGGATGAAATAGGAGCAATCAGTGTGATTGATGCAGTCAGAGATAAAAGTGACAGAGGCTAGAGCAGTCAAACGTGAAGTCTTTATGAAGACATGCAACAGTTATCCCTTTGATTGAGGAAGTTATCCCTTAATTAAGGAGATCAAGATGAGTTTTACTTTGAGTTGTAATTAGTTAGCTCAGTTAACTGAGTTAAGTCCAGTTAGATTAGTTCCAACAATTTGTGGAACTAGTTGTGAGTTCAGTTAGTTAATGCATGCATGCATGTAACTAGTGTACTTTAGATAACTAAATATTATCTCATAAATAACTCATGCATGTCAGTTCAGTCGGAGACCCAATTGAGTTCAGAGGATGGGACAGTGTACTATCAGTTGGGGGATTTTTTCTATATAGGAAACTCATCCATGCATAAGGAATTATCTCCTTCAGGATTGTGCAGTTACTTCTAAGTTTGGTGAGTTGTGTGAGAGGTGAATTCACACAGGTGGAAGCATTGGACCCCAGGAGAAACTATAAAAGGAAATAGGAGGCTTGGAGAACTGGAGGAAGGCATATGTTGCATCTATTCAGTCTTGAGCAGCATTGAGGGATTGTACTGAGAGTTGGATAGCTTGAGAGCTAAAGATTTGTGTAATCTGAACATATTTCCACCTGTATGATAATACAGAGATTGAGGTTTTTAGCTGAGGCTTTCCCCAGAGTATTCTTTTGTGTTCATGTGTGATTGATTTCTCACTCTGTTATATGTGTTCTATTTTATCTTGCTCAAAATAAATTAAGCTTCCGCAAATTTGTTTGTAGAAGTAGATCAAGTATTTTGCTTTAGTATATTGCATTATCTGGTGATCTATAGTGGGAAATTCTACATGGTATCAAAGCAAAGGTGATCAAAGTGGAGAACAGTATACAAAGAAGGGAGAAGTTCGAAGTTTGAAGTTCCTGATTATAGAAATTGAATTCTTATCACATCTCAAATTTCACCAATGGCATTCAACGGTTTGAGACTCAAGTATTCCCTGGATGACAGCTCGCATTATATAGCCTAGAAGGATGGCATGGAAGTGGTATTAGAGGAAAATGGTTTGAAGGAATTCATTGATCAAGAAGTCCCCAAGCCAACAACAGTTAATGCCCAAGAATTGGTAGAATGGAAGAAATGTGTGGCTAGAGAGAGGAGGATTCTTCTGGAGGGATTTCAAGACCACATTGTCTCGAGTCTCCATGGGAAAGGAGACACTATTTTCCATGTGGAAAACATTGAAGGATTTATATCAGAACAACAACGATCAGAGGAATCTGGCGCTGAAAGATAAGCTTCAAAAAATCAAGTGTGAAAAGGGTGACACGATCTCTACATATCTAAACAAGCTCACCACCTGTAGGGATGAGCTTGGAAGTGTAGGAAACACGACAGGAAATGATGACATGGTGAGTCTTGCTCTCCTCGATCTTCCTAAGAGCTGGCATAGCTACCAAGACTCGGTAAATGGAAGAGAGAAACTGCCGGATTGGGAACGACTTTGGTCGGATCTGATGCAGGAGGAGATAAGAAGAAGCACCATAGATGGTTCTTCATCCAAGGAGGATGAAGAAAAATGCGCCTTAGCAAGTAAGGTAAAGGAAGGGAAGGAGAAGGATTCTCATCCCAAATCAAGTTCTTCCCATGGTGAGAAGAAATTTGACAAATCGAAAGTACGATGCTTTCATTGTCATGAGGCGGGCCATTATGCAACATATTATCCATTGAAGAAATCCAAGATGGGATCCAAGGAAGGATCTGAAGGTGAGGCATTGGCCTCTCAGTTCGAATTATATTTTACCCTCATCATATGCATGGTTTCATCGATGATGGGTTGTGGTTGGGTTCTTGACAATGGAGCCTCATTCCACATGACCGACGATAAGAGTCTGTTCAGTATCTTGGAGAAGAAATACCTCAAGATACTCATAGCGATGGGTAATGATGAAAAGTATAGTATTTCAGGTGTGGGCATGATTTCTTTTTAGAGGGAGCATGGAGCTCGCATTACCTTGACAAATGTGAATTATGTTCCAGGACTGAAGAATAACTTTGTATCGATCATGATGCTAGAAAACAAAGCTTATGATGTGGTCTTTAGTAAGGGAAAGGTTTTCCTTAGACACATCACCATGAGATTGGTGAAGTAGATCGGTTCATGAGTCAAGAACCTGTATGCTCTTGAGGTTCAAGATGCATGCAAAGCCTTAAGGAGCAAGGCAACTATTGGAGACTAGTTGATTGAGAGGGAGAGTACATAACCTCTCAACATGCAACACCAGAAGAAGTCTCAGACAATTGTGGAGGAGCCATAATTGGTGAAGCATCTTCAGGAGGTTGTGGAGCAGCCACAACTGGAGAAGCCGAGAGGAGACCGAGTGGAGGCATGCACTCATGCAGAGACCTCCAGTAGGGGGAATTTCGAGCCAAGTGGGCAGAGGGATCACATGCATCCATACCTCTAGGTAGGAGGTGGAGCGATGTGGAGTGACGGTCCCAAGAAGGTCGAAATAGGGGTAGGATCTTTGAGGTACCCAGCCTCTTTGATTAGACCTTGCTATGGGAGCCCCGATGAGGAGTAGCAGGACTGGATGAGTGGGTAGAGACAAATGCAAATGGAGCAGTAGAGGAAGCTTTAGCATCGGAGGATGTTTCTAGCCCAACAAGGAGGTCAGTTGGGAGATTAATTACTTACTTCTCATTAACTGAGTTGCAGTGCAGCAGTGGGCATCACGATGCAACATGATGAGAGGAGGTGTAGTGTAGATGCAGTTTTGGGAGATAGGACCAGCAGCAACACAGATGCAGTAGGAGGAATCAATGTGATTGATGTAGTCAGAGATAAAAGTGACAGATGTTAGAGCAGTCAAATACTGAAGGGCACAGAGGTGCAGAGTTTTCAATCAACAGAGGCAATAGCAGTCAGAGACTTTGATGACAGAGGCATAATTCTAATTCAAGTTGGATATTTTTCATTTCTAGAGTTGTTGGAGCAACAACACTTGAGAGAAGTGTTGCATGCATAACATTCCAAATGTTCAAGATCGGGTTCAAGTTGAATGCCTTTCTTGTTGAGAGGGAGTGTTGAAAATAGCAACAAGAAATGTTAAAAATAGAAATGATATAAATAGCATTGCTATAAATATCATTTCAGGTACCAGTGTTGGAAATAGCAACAAGGAATGATAAAATAGATATGCTAAAAATAGCATTGCTATAAATAGCATTTCGGGATAGATTCCAATTTTAGTTAGTCCTTGAACTAAAATTGAGAATTAAAATTCGAATTTGATCTTAGTAGCTATTTGAAAGATAATTAATTAATTCATCTTGAGTTAATTAGTTGGAGAAAATCAAACATGGAGTCTTTGGGAAGACATGTAACAGTTACCTCTTTGATTGAGGAAGTTATCCCTTAATTAAGGAGATCGGGATGAGTTGTACTTTGAGTTGTAATTAGTTAGCTCAGTTAACTGAGTTATGTCTAGTTAGATTAGTTCCAACAGATTGTGGAACTGATTGTGAGTTCAGTTAGTTAATGCATGCATGTAACTAGTGTACTTCAAATAACTGAATATTCTCTCATAAATAACTCATCCATGTCATTTCAGTCAGAGACCCAATTGAGATCAGAGGATGGGACAATGTACTATTAGTTGGAGGATTTTTCCTATATAGGAAACTCATCCATGCAGAAGGAATTATCTCCTTTAGGATTGCGCAGTTACTTCTAAGTTTGGTGAGTTGTGTGAGAGGTGAATTCACACAGGTGGCAGCATTGGACCCAGGAGAAACTGCACAAGGAAATAGGAGGCTTGGAGGACTAGAGGAAGGCATATGGTGTGTCTATCTAGTCTATGAGCAGCATTGAGGGATTGTACTAAGAGCTAGATAGCTTGAGAGCTAAAGCTTTGTGTAATATGGACATATTTCCACTTGTATGATAATACAGAGATTGGGGTTTTTAGCTGAGGCATTCCCAAGAGTATTCCTCTGTGTTCATGTGCGATTGATTTCTCATTCTTTGTTATATGTGTTCTATTTGATCTTGCTCAAAATTGATTAAGCTTACGCAAATTTGTTTGTAGAAGTAGATAAAGTATTTTTCTTTAGTATATTGCATTATCTGGTGATCTACAGTGGGAAATTCTACACAAATTACCATCTACCACAATGTGATATAGGTCTGCATCTACTTCACTCTTTGTGAAGCCTAGTCCATTAAGATATATGTCGATCCAAGTGTACCATGCTTGGGGTGGTTGTTCAAGACCATACAACACTCTCCTGAGTCTACACACATGTGACTCCTGATCATATGTCTCAAATCCTTTTGGTTTCTCTATGTACATTTCCTCCTCAACAACATCGTTTAGAAATATGGTCTTCACATCCATCTAGTGGATTTTCCACACCATCTGCATAGCTAATGCAAGAATTGATCTGATGGAGGAATATCTTACCATAGGGGAAAATGTTTCCTCATAATCAACTCCCTCTACCTGAGAGAATCCTTTGGCAACAAATTTGGCATTATATTTCTCGATTCTCCCATCAGCTACATGCTTCACTTTGTAGATCCATCTATAACCAACCATTGATTTTCCTTCTAGTATTGGCACCACCTCCCATAAATTTTTCTTCACGATGGATTCATATTCTTCCACCATGGCATCAACCCAAACAGGTTCAGAAACTACTTCCTCAAATGAAGAAAGATTTAACTCAATGAGGTATGTCATGAGAGCCATGTAACTAGTGTACCTCTCAGGTGACCTCCTTTTCCTGTGTTATGATGTAGGAGATCCCACATGCTCCCGTGCATCCTGTATCAATCTATCAGCTTCTCTGGTTCTCTTTCTCCCTTCTCTAGATGTTTTTGGTTGAGTGGGTGTCTCCACTCGGCCTCTTCTCTGCTCCTCCATTTGTGGTTGCTCCACAACTTCCTAAAGCTCATCTTGAGGCTCCTCCTTTGAAGCTAAAATCTCTTGCTTCGATGGGATACTCATCTCTCGCTCCAAAGAACATCTCATAGCTTTCTCCTCATCAAACTTGAAATCTCTCCTCAAAATTATCATCCTCAGCGAAGGTAAATACACCCGATAATATGTGGAGTTTTGGTATATCCTACAAAAACTCCCAACTCTATTGTAGGCTCAATTTTCTTCCTTGAATTCTTGGAGACATGAAAATAAACTAAAGCTCCAAAAATTTTGAAATGAGACACATCAGGCTTTCTCCCAGAGAATGCTTCCTCCAGTGTGATCATACCAAGTATTCTATGAAGACTTCGGTTTTGCAAGTAGACTGTTGTGTTACATGATTTTTCCCATAGATGCAATGGAATCCCCTAATCATGTAGCATATCTCTTACAGCTCCAACTACGCTCATCATCTTCCTCTCAGCTGCCCCATTCTATTGTGGATTATGGGATGCTATTAGTTGTCTTTGAATACCTTCTTTGACACACAAATCCTTGAAGGCATTCGAAACAAATTCACATCCATTATCGCTCCTAAGAGCCTTCACTTTATTCCCACTCTCCATCTCGACCAATGTTTCGAATTCAAAAAAACTAGAGAAAACTTCATCCTTCTTCCACGTGAAGAAGCTCCAACATTTTCTAGACAAACCATCAATTTAACACCCTCATCCCACATCTACCCAAGCAACTAGCCAGCCAGGGTAAACATGCGATGAGAGGCCACTATGATATGATTCAGCCTCTTAATTCATGTTAATGAAGTGGAACTGACAAAAACACACCATACAGACATTAATCATCAGTTGCAGGACCCTTAAGAACCAATCCAAAACTTCAAACAACTTGCCTTGGGGTCCCACTAATATTTTGGACAATTTAAGCCTCGGTCACTCCCATGTTATAGGCATGAGGGTGATCAAAAACCCAAAGTCGCTCTCACAGGCTTTCCTGCCAGCGACTAGAGACGAAATCTGTCAGTGCTATGCCAGTGACTCCAGGATTTGAGCCACTTTTTTAGGCCCAAAGCCTAGGTCACTGCCCAAAATTGAACCATCTCTTAAAATCAGTAAAACATCATGGAAATGATAGCACTAAAGAAAATACTTGTTCAAGACCTTGACTAGACCCTTACTAGCCACAACAGGCATTTCATCAAACATATTGTGAATGTGTAATCTACAGGTGTAATTAATAGTTTTGATCATAGGGGTCTCATACTTAGCTAAGAATCGTTAAGAACCATTTATGCCTCAACACATCAACTTCCATTCCATCCATTAGGTCATAGATACATTGATCATTCAATTACAAGTAAAAACATGATGAGAGCCACACATGGTTGTTGTCATAAAACACATATATAACCAGCATAATAGTAGCATAAATACTCATGAATGTATAGTCATATAGACCACATATAATCCATCAAAATGCTCATAGAAATAAAAGGATAAATAACCTTTCATGGAGCATCTACCACCCTGTTCTCTTTACCTTTGATGTACCTGATCTTGAAATCAAACTAGTTGATCATGGCCAACCATCTAGCATGCCTAGCATTCATATTCGATCGGTCAAACAAATACCTCAACCCAATATGATCACTCATAAGTACAAATCTCCTATCAAGAAGATAGTGTCTCCACATATTCAATGCACGTATGATCGTTGCTAACTCCAAATCATGTATGGGTTAGTTCTTCTTGTGCTTGTTTAGTTTTTGGGACTCATAACATACCCCTTGTACACCATGCATAAGGACTCCACCATGTCCTCTCTTACAAGAATTTGTGCACACTACAAACTCTTTGTCTAGATCTGCAATCTATAGCACTAGTGCATGTGTCTACAATTGCTTAAGTTGCTCAAAGCTAGCCTCACACTCCTTAGTGCATTCAAAATTCATACCTTTCCTTCGCAATGATTTGATAGGATAAGCTATCTGTGAGAAGTTCCGTGAACCTCCTATAGTAGCCTACCAAACCCATGAAGGATCTCACCTCATCCACATTCTTAGGTGCTACCAACTCCATGATGGCCCTTATTTTCTTTGGATCCACTGCATTCCCTCCTTGGAGACAACATGCCCCAAGTAGTGTACCTCAATCTGAAAGAAACTACACTTGTTGAGCTCAGCATACAACTAATGCTCTCTCAACAACTTGAACACTATTGCTAAATGTTCGGCATGCTCTTCCTCATTTTTATAATATACCAGTATATCATCAATGAACACAATAACAAACTTATCCAAATATGGATGCAAAACACTATCCATCAAATACATGAATGTAGTTGGAGCATTAGTTAAGCCAAATGGAACAACGACAAACTCATAAATCCCATACATGGTCCTGAACGCAGTCTTGTAAATTTCCTCCTCTTTGATGCGTACCTAATGATATCCTTATCTCAAGTCAATCTTCAAGAACACTATTGCTCCCTTCAGCTGATCGATCAAGTCATCAATCCTTGGCAATAGATACCTATTCTTGATGGTCACTTTATTCAACTGCCTGTATTCAATGCATAGTCTGAGAGTACCATACTTCTTCTTCACAAACAATATGGTGCGCCCCATGGGGATACACTTGGCCTAATGTATCCCTTGTCCAACATTTCCTTCAACTGCAACTTTAACTCAACCAACTCAGGTGTGCTCATCCTGTAAGGTGTTTTTGATCCTAGAGTTTCCCCTGGCACTAACTCAATAGAAAAGTCTACCTCCCTGTGAGGTGGAAAATCTATAATGTCCTTAGGAAATACATATTTGAACTACTATAAAATTGGGTACCTTTTCAACACATCTGCATCTTCAACTTCCTTACCCTTATCATTAGAAATGTGCACTGCAAATAGCTTACACCTTTTCCTGTGACTACGCTTTGTTTACATAGTTGTCACCATCCTAACTAATGTAGCTTTCTTCTTACCCTGTAAGACTCTTGGTTCTCCATTGTCATCAACACACTCAATGCCCTTATCATAACAATCTACCTTGGTTCTATGAAGATACAACCAATCCATGCCTAACAACATATTTTATGAACCCAATGGTAATACATTCAAATGTGATGCGTTAGGCATACCATTCAAATCAAATGCACAATCTCTTACCCAATGATGAACTCGTTTCTTCATACTTGTAGCCAAATTCACTAACCAAGATTTTCCGTGCAATTCATTACTCAAGCCACACTTATCCACCAAGTCAAGACTAACATAGCTATAATTAGATCCAGGGTCAATCAAAATATAAAAAACTTGATCACACAGCTTACCATCCATCTCAATGATAAATGCCTAATGATCTGCCTATTTTTTATCCAATGCAGCATAGATACGTGGAATACTCTTACCAAAATCCCTAATAGTTTGTTCCTCCTGCGCACTGTATATCTGAGGTCTACCACCCTGATTCTGGGGACAATCTCTCCTGCGATGATCCTTGCCACAAATCCAACACTTTATAGGCTTCTAGCTTGTCTCCTTGTTATGTTCTCCTGATTAGAATCCCTGTCATCTATTTGTTGCATTGAACTTCTTAGGTGGTGCAAAATTCTCCTTGTTACATGCATGATGAGGCCTTGTTCGCTTTCTGTCCCATTTTCCTTTGTTCTTTTCATTACCTCTCAAGTCTAGCTTAGTCTCAGTTTTGTGCTTTGATTGTTCATAGCAGTGCCTTAGCTTTCAAATGGCCTCCTCCAATGATCTAGGCTCATCGAACTCAATCATGTCTTTAAATGCAACCGGTAACCCACTAATGAACCTCTAAATCTTGTCCTTCTTCTCTGTGAGATAAGGCACATACCTCAACAACTCCAAGAACCTGCTAGAGTACTCATCATTTGTCATGGAACCCATCTTTAGCTCATAAAATTCTTTTGCTTTGTCATCAAAGTATCTCTTTGACAAGTATGTCTTCTTGAATAGTCACTCAAACTCACTCCAATTCAAATCCTCCTCATGCATGCATATGAAATTCTTCACATCTTCCCACCAAATGTATGCTTTACCTTTGAGACTAAGTGTAGCCACTCTAGATTTCACGTTCTCTAAATAGTCATGCAATCTGAAGAATTTCCTCATGCGAAGAAACCATGCCTCTACATCATGCAGTTTCTTCATCTCTCCATCAAATTTTGGTGGCTTTTCTTTTTTAAACTCATCTGGAAAATATCCCCTATCACTCCTCCTGTAAGGATGGTAACAATGAAGATCATGATGCCTATCTAAATCAGAACTAGAATAATATATGTGTTTATTCCCTCTCTTATCTGTAGTATCCAACAATCTTCCATCTCTTATTGTGGCATTTGTATCTGATATGTGACCACCATGTGACCGACTACCATATGCCCCATTAGTTATTTCCTCCTCATAGGTGATCCAATGTGGTCCATGTCACTGCAAATTTGACAAACTTTGAAGTATAATTGCATTTACCTATGCTTGTTTATCATGTGCCTACATGATTCTGTCATTATCTTCCTTATAACTCCTTATTTCTTCCTTTAAGCTTCTCAGTGTAACTACCAAATAGGAAGAGTTCCCAACACCATACTTCTCTTTAGATTCATAGGGAGAGTCTTTGTAGTCAACCATCCTGCTAACCATTTGATATTTCTTCCTGCAAGGTATGTCATGTCAGCTAAACCAAATCACAATAAACCAACATACGTAAGCATATCTCGGGGAGGATACCTTCTCTACAAGATCAAAAAATCAGCATGATACATGTATAACATAATCATGATAGCATATAGAAGCATGAAACATAAGCATATGACCATGCAACTGTCATTCTAGCTAGGGTCCAGTCATTAATGCATGACCTCAACAACAACACACCACGCCTCATGCATGACAACCACCATCATTACGTCACTATACCCTTGACCACATGAAAACATGAACATGCATAAGTGATGCATAACCATCCACACATATGCATAAACATGTATGTTCAAGCATGAATGAACGATACTTGAAATCAAACCTGCAAGAATGATACATGCAACCAAGCATACAAGAATGTAGCCAAACATGCAAGAATGTAACCAATCATACTACAATGATACATGTAAGTGACATAAATCGACATGTAACTAGTCATACACTCACGATGTTTCATTCCACCTCAACAACCTCAAGCTTCACATGACGACATCACTACAACCAAAAAACATCATGCAAATTCAACAAGCACATGGAATGCAAGTGTGAGAGACACATATGAAACTGACATGCATGCATGACCAACACATAGGCCATCTAGTCTAAGGGGTTAACCATGCTCTGATACCACTCTGTAACACCCTCCTCCCACATCTACCCAAGCAAATGGCCAGCCGACGTAAACATGCAACGAGAGGCCACTATGATATGATTCAACCTCCTAAGGCACGTTAAGGAAGTGGAACCGATGGAAACACACCATAAAGACATTAATCAACAACTGCAGCACCCTCAGGAACTAATCCAATACTTTAAGCAACTTGCCTTGGGGTCCCACTGATCTTTTGGACAACTTAAGCCTCAATCGCTCCTATTCTATAGGCATAAGGGCAACCAGAAACCCAAATTTGCTCTCACAGGCTTGCCTACCAGTGACTAGAGACCAAATATGTCAGTTCTATGCTAGCGACTATGGGATTTGAGCCACTTTTTCAGAGCCAAAGCCTAGGTCACTGCCCAAAATTGAATCATCTCTTCAAATCAATAAAATATCATGGAAATGACAACACTAAATCAAATACTTTTTCAAGGCTTTGGCTGGATTCCTATTAGTCATGACCGACATTTTGTCAAACATATTCTGAATGTGTAATCTACAGATGTAATTAACAGTTTTGAGCATAGGGGTCTCATAATTAGTTGAGAATTGCTAAGAACCATTGATGCCTCAACACATCAACTTCCATTCCATCCATTAGGTCATAGATACATTGATCATTCAATTACAAGTAAAAAAAATGATGAGAGCCACACATGGCTATTGTCATAAAACACATATATAACCAGCATAATAGCAGTAGAAATACTCATGAAAGTATAGACATATAGACCACATATAATCCATCAAAATGACCATATAAATACAAGGAGAAATAACCTTTCACTAATGATGAAAAATCCAAACCCAAGATGGGACTTCCACGTTCCACCCAACCGTAGAATGGTTGATCCAAACCTCTTTTCATCCATTCTCCCCCATGCCATATTCCAAGCATGAATGTGGAACCTCATAGAACACATCAATCAAAACTTATCCAGGGCTTCCAGAGGCCATCCAGCTCAACCCATCAAATAGTGATTCCACCTCATGGTCGGACATCACAAAACCATCATCAGATTGGTCTCCATCCAATCTTTCCATGGGTTCCAGAGCATTTTTTATAACCAAGGCTTACAGGACTAGTAACTCAACCCATAATTATCACTAGGCTTCCAAAGCGTTTGTCCGACTAAGGCTTCCAGAACTAGTAACTCAACCCAAGTTCTTACAAGGATTTCAGAGTGTTTGTCCAACCAAGGCTTCCAAGAACTAATAACTCAACCCAAGCTAAGGAAACATGAGAACCAAACAAAAACAAACAATGAAATTAAACCCACAATCACCATGGCTATCTAGGAAATGGCAATTCTAGGCAATACATTATCAATTGAGGCAATCCTCCATGCCAAGGACATATCACAACCAAGAAACCACATGCATGTTCCATGCATGCCAAAACTAGTGAAGGAAACATACATGCAACTTGGTACCTACAAGAAAATATGATGTAGTTGTTGATCCTGATGCCTTCTTGCACTTTCCCTCTCTTCCTTTACCTTGTTACTCCAAGAATCCAAGTATGCCAGACCCACCAAGAGTGCTCAAAAAAAACTCTAAGTCTCCAAGAGTATGAGAGAGAGAGAATAATGCAGGAGCTCCAAAACTGAACTGACAAAAGGTTACCAACTAATCCTCAAAATCCTTTTTATGAATGAAGCCTCTATTTTATTCATTTTCCTCCTCACATGAAACCTATGACCTTTCACCTCCCTCTTCTCCTAATTTCCATTATTTTCATAAATAAATGTGCCAAAAATTCCATTTTTCCTTTCCAAAGCCTTAGCCATTTCCTTTGCCAATTTTCTTAGCCATAAACAATCACAAGTGATCCCCATCACTAGGATTCTTCCCAACATTTAGCCTAGAATAAGTGTCGCATTATCCATGGTTATTATTTTTCCTTTATTTACTTTTATTGCGTGGAATTTTCACGAGGGCTATTACAATCAATAAAAATAATATAGTAATTATGTTTTGTTGTGGTGGCTATAGAAAAGGGTCCACAAACATCAGAGTGGACTCGCTCCAATATTTCATATGCTCTACTATCTTGGACATGGAAAGTGGATTTGACATATTCCCCCAATGTACAACCCTTGCAGACACCTTGTTGGTCAAGGGAACCTTTAGAGAGACTGGTGGTAATTTGTTGCATGACTTTTAAGGCAACATGGTGTAGATAACCCAATCTCATGTGCTAGATTTCTCCAACATCTCCACTCTACATTTTTTTTGCCTTGCTACTCAATGTATTGCAATCTCCCACCTCAAGTTTGTATAGGTTCTTCACTTGAATTCCATTCTGCTTAACTTACCCGGTAGCTATGTGTCTCAAAAGGGATCTCCTTTTATTGAAAATAAAATCATAACATCTATCCTCCAATAATGCTACAGAGGTTAGGTTCTTCTTCATCCTAGGTACAAACATAAAATCTTTGAGGCAAAGATAAGAGGTGTTCTCCCTCTCAAAGGTGAAAATACCAATTCTTGTAGAATTGTACCTCCCATCATCCCCCAATTCAATAAGCATCTAGAGATCCTTCTCCTCTAGGCTACTAGAAAACTCCTTGCACCTTGTCATATGGAATGAGGCACCATATTCAAGGTACCACTCCCCATAACAGTGTTGGCCATGAATGTTATTAGGGTTAAGTCTAATTCGAATTGTGAAGCTGATACTTCACCTCTTCCTCCTCTTGAAGGCTTCTTGTAAGACTTTTTGTGCAAACATTTTGTTGCATAGTGCCTGTATATGTGGCAGTGGAAACATTTTATCTTGCTCAAGTATTTCTTCTTGCCATTATTTTGGATGGATTTAGGTTTTCTTTGGGTATTCTTTCCTGTTCCCTTCTTCCCCTTCCCAACCAAGGAAAAATTTTCTTCATCCTCTACTATGGATGATGTTCCATATCTATTATTCCTCTTGAACTCTTTTTGAACCAAATTGGACCACAACCTTTCCCAATTTGGTAATTTTTCCCTTCCATTCACAAATTCCTGGTAGTTGTGTCAGGATTTTGGAAGGCCAAGAAGAGCTAGGCTCACTAGGTCATCTTCTGCAACATTCACCCCAACCCCTCCAAGCTCATGTCAAAATTGTGTAAATCTGGAGAAATCTTGTGGAATAGTATCATTTTCCTACATCCTAATGTTTCAAAGTTTGTCTTTTAGGGCCAATTTTATATGGTCGTTGTTATTTTCAAAAATATCAATTAGTGTCTTCCACATAGAAAATGGTGTCTCTTTTCCATGGATATTTTAGACCACATGGTCTCTCACACCTTCCAAAATAATTCTCCTAGTCGTTGTAACATCCTTCTTCCACTAGGTTAATTGTTGTGCATCCAACTTTGGAGGTTTTGCAATATCATTTTTAACATATTCTAACACACCATTATCACCAATCACTGCTTCCATTTGATCCTTCCAGGCTATAAAATTTGAGCTACCCGTTAGGGCATACTCCAATCTTAGTCCGCTGAAAGACATTCTCCTAACTGAAGAAAAATTGTTCCATTGAAGTTGCAAATTCGAAGTTCCTGAGGGAAGAGTTTGAAATATTATTTCTAATGTGATTTCAGGGCTCTAATACCATGTAGAAATTTTATATAAATTGCAACTACTCAATATTTAAAACTAAAAAAAAAGAGACACAATTCTACTCTAATAATCTGAGGAATGGAAGTCACAATTTAGAACAGCATGCATAGACATGCAACAAGCAAAACCACAAATACACGGTGATTTCTAGGGGAACAACTAGGAAAAACTGCTCAAGCCTCTTTGCATTAATTAGTTGAATAGAGAAACTATTACAATTGCTTACTCCAGCTCTGAGCATAATCTGCAAAATAATAATTGTTCTCTCTGCTGAATGAGAAAATCTAGCTTCAATTACTCAAAACTAGTTGCACACTCTTCAATCCATTCAAACATTTTCCCTTTTCTATGAAAATATGTAATAGGATAAGAAATATGTAAGAAGTTCCTAATGAACCTTCTATAATAACCTACTAGTCCCCTGAATGATCTGACCTCATCCACACTCCTAGGAGTTGGCCACTCCATGATAGCTTTAATATTTCCAGATCGGTTGTTTTACCTTCCTTGGAAAAAACATACCCCAAGTAGTGAACTTGTTATGCTCTTGACCTGCGAGAAATCCAAAATACCAAAAATATGAAGAAATATAGCCCATAACATAGAATTATCACATGAAGTGAGAAAAATAGAAAAATATTTTATTATTCAGAAAAGATCAATATTCACTTGCCTCTTCGAGGGGGCAACCTTCAACAGAGCAAATCTCAATTACAATAAGGCTTGATGATCTTTCCGTTACTAACTAAGACTATTTATAGCTAAAATATACCCAAAACCCTAACTACTAGTGGTCCCTTGCATAACACAGGTTAACCACTTTATTTATTAACTATGGCCCGTTTACAACTAATTGTGGTCCCTTCTCTCTAATGTGGGTCAACCACTTACAATTATTAATGTGGGCTTTATGGACTCTCTAATTAACTATAACTATAACTCATCCCATTGGGATTATTACATAAATAAAGGGGTTAGGGTTGGACCCTAACATGCCCTCCCCTATCAAAAGAAGCCTTGTCCATAAGGCTGAAGCTACAGAAACTGTTAAAGAATAGTGGTTGGTTCCTAGGTTGCTTCTTCTGGAGAGGTGTATTTCCACTTGATGAGGACTTCCTTGATTGTGCAACCGTAGAGATGTCTTTCACGAGTATCAAGGGCCTATTTTGGTCAAAGCCAAACTGAGCCTTCCTCATCCAATTCGGGTATACTTGTTTGAACTCTGGAATTATTCCCCACCACTTTTTTGAGGCATGATACATGGGAGACTGGATGGATTTTTGAAGTAGGTGGCAAGGTCAGTTTGTAGGTGACTGCTCCTATGCATTCAAGTATATGATAAGGCCCATATAATTTTGGTGCTAGTTTTTGGCAGCCATTTTCTTTGAGAGATGTTTTTTTATATGGTGGGAGTCTCAGGAATACCTGATCCCCTTCTTAAAATGAGCGCTTGGAATGATGTTGGTCAACCTGTTGCTTCATTTGGTTCTAATCTTGATGTAGATTTTCTTTGATATGAGACATCATGGAAGCATGGTTCTGTAGGAGTTGATCAATTACCTGTGCTTTAGAACATCTATGGATATAAGAAAGAGGTGACAGTGGTATTTGACCATACACTACCTCATATGGATTCATCTTGGTGGCTTCATGATAGTTAGTATTGTACCACCATTTAGCTAAAGGTAGCCACTGTACCCATTGATGTTTCTTTTCTGAAGTGAAGCACCTCTGATAGGTCTCCAAACATTTGTTTACTGCTTCTGTTTGACAGTCGGTTTAGGGATGATATGAGGTACTTTGTTGGAGTTGCATGCCCTGTAGCTTAAAAATTTCCTACCAAAATTTATTGGTGAAAGTGGGGTCGCAATCAGACACAATGGAAGTTGACATGCCATGTAGTTTGAAGATTTGGTCCAAGAAAATGTAAGCCACCAAAGTGGGGGTAAATGGGTGTGGTAGAGCGCAAAAATGAGCATATTTAGAAAGTTTTTCCACAACCACCATGATGATTGATTTGTTTCCTAACTTTGGGAGACTAGAGATGAAATCCATGGAAACATCCATCCAAACAGAAGCAGGGAGTGGAAATGGTTGTAGGTCCCTGATAACTTGATTGTTTCCCCTTTGCTGAGTTGGTACACATCATATTCAACTACAAAAGTAAGAATGTCATTTTTCATGCCAATCCAAAAGAAAGAATGATGTGTGTGAGCATAAATCTTCTGAAAGCCTGAATTTCCTACAATTGGAGATGAGTGCAACTCGTCCAAGATGCAAGTTTTGAGAGTGGAGGTCAGTGATATAACTACTCGATCCTTGTAGTGAAGAATCTCATCCTTCCAAGAGTAGTCAGCTGAGGAATTAGGATCTTCTCTTAAGTTATTAATGATTTGGGAAAGAGATGGGGGGAGAACCATTCCTTGCAGACCTCTTCAATCCAATCTGGTATGGGGAGAGAGATTGATAGCAGGGTGCTCTCATCCTCAAATTGGCACGATAAAGCATAAGCCACTACATTGTCATGCCATTTTTTGTAAATTATCTCATAATCATATCCCAAAATTTTGGAAATCCATTTATTTTGTTGTGGTGATGATATATGTTGCTCCAAAAAATATTTTAGGCTTTGATGGCCCATGCAGATTTGGAAACAAAGCCCCAACAAGTATGTTCGCCAGGTGTCTACTGCATGTAAGATGACCATCATTTCTTTCTCATAAGTATATTGAACTAGATGTTTTCCACTAAGTTGTTGGCTGGTGAAAGCTAATGGTCTACCTTCCTACATTAATACAATGCCAATACCTATACCTAAAGCATCACATTCAATCACAAAATATTTGGTGAAGTCGGGTAGGGCCAATACGAGAGTGGAGCATATGGCCTGTTTGAGAGCCAAGAAGGCCTACTGAGCTACATCAGTCTAGAGAAATGATTTTTTCTTGAGAATATTAGTGAGGGGTCTAGCAATGCATCCATAATTGCAAACAAATTTACAATAATAGCCAGTGAGACCCAAGAATCCCCTCAAACTCTTCAAGATTTTTGGCTAGGGCCAATCTTGCATTGCCTAGATCATTTTCGGATCAACCCTCGCTCCTTCACGACCCACAATGTGTCCCAAATACTCAACTTATTCCACACCAAAAGAGGACTTGGATAATTTGACAAATTATTTGTGATCTCAAAGCAATTGTTATATCTAGTCTACATGTTGAAGATCTTTGTCCCAGGTTATGTCGTATATGAGAATGTCATCGAAGAAGACTGGGACAAATTTTTGGAGATAAGATTTCAGTAGGTGGTTCATGAGGCTTTGAAAAGTAGATGGAGAATTACAGAGAACAAATGGCATGACCATGAATTCATAATGGTCTTCATGAGTTTGGAAAGTAGTCATGGGAATCTATACTTCCTTCATGCATATTTGGTGATAGCCTGAGTGGAGGTCTAGCTTGGTAAAGAATTGAGCACGATCTAGTTCATCAAGTAGATCATCAACAACCGGAATAGGGAATTTTTCCTGATAGTGATATATTTGAGGGCCCGAAAGCCTGGACACATGTGCCATTCTCCATATTTCTTTAGAACCATGACCATTGGAGATGAATAAGGTATGATGCTAGGATGGATAACACTGACTTTGAGGAGTTCCTCGATGATTTTTTCAATTTCATTATTTTGGGAAAAAGGAAGTCAATATGGGTGGACATTAGGTAGTTGGGCACCCAAGACCAAAGGGATGTTATGATCATGTTCACCCCAAGAGGGTGGAATCTCTTTAGGTTTGTCAAAGACCTACTAGTGGCAATCTAATACCTATTGCATCTCAAGATGAATATGAGGAGTAGTGGATTCAATGGCCTAAATGGCATTAAATTGGGTGACTACTCCATGATGGCCCTTTTTTAAAATATTCTCCATTCGATGTGAATTTATGATAGTAGGAGCACCTGTCTAGAGTCCCCGTAATGTATGAATGTGGTCATTCTACTTAAAGTTCATATATAACTCTTAGAAATCCATTATGATAGGGCCCAGTGTGTGAAGCCATTCAGCACCCAAGACAATGTTGTAACCACCCATTTAAATAGTAAACATGTGGGTCTTTAGGTGGTAGTCTCCCATCTGAAGCTTAATATTTTCATAGCGGCCTTCACATTTCATGGTCCCCCCATTAGCAATAAGGACTTGGAAAGCTTCAACGACTCTCTTATGGATAAAGTTATGATTTTTTTCACTGTCAATCAATACCACTACTAGTCGATGTTTAATAAAGCATCAAATTTTGAGAGTCTAAGGCAAAGAAATGCTAGCTAAGGGATGTAGTGATATAACTGGCTCATCTGGCGTAGTTGTGAGATCATTGTCAGTTTGGTTTCCCCTGCTTCTTTCTTGAGCGCCTCAATGGATGGAGCTTCATCTCCTGAGTTGTTATCAGTAGCATCAATTTGAAATTATTTTGGTTCCTTGCATTTATGTCCAGGGGATTACTTGTCATCACAGTAGTAGCACAATCCTTGTTTTCCTCATTTGACCATTTCTGTTGGTGACACCTTTTGAACCTTAAGTGTTTTGGTGGGGCCCTGAGCCTGGGTGGGATGCGCCTTGGTGATGAATTTGGATGATTGGACTAGGAATTTAAGGTGATTTCCACATCTAAGGTCTTGCAGCATGCGTCCAACCAAGTAATTAGGTGATGCATCCGAGCATGGGCTTGAATGGCTTATTTTAGGCCACTGATGAAACATTCCAAGTAGAATTCATCTCCTACACTATCAGTTTTGATGGCCAGTTGCTCAAAGGCTACAATGTAGTCATTTACTATGCCTATTTGTCAAGACTTAGTGAGACGACCCAAAAAATTAGATTCCCAGTCAAAGCGATCACATGTGACTTTTGAGAATATGTGCCAAGTTCCTCTCTCTTGATAAAATTTATGATGTCATTGCTACCACTTCCATCTCTCTTGGTCCAAATAAAGGGCTCCCACATGTATTTCAGTTTCGTCTTCGCATATATTACTAAGCGAGAAATAGTGTTCCATTTGTGCTACCCATACTGCAGGGTTAGAGCCATCAAATTTGTACATGTCTAGTTTGGGTGTCCAGTGGTTGGAAGAGTGGTGATTTCCATGGAAGTGAATGTGATGGCTATATTCTCCTTCTATATTAGCATCAACACTAGGCTCCTCCCTATGAGGCGTTCTTATAAGGGCTGCTAGTTCTGAGAGTTGTTTGATAATATTGGCCTTGAATGCCTCAAATTTGTCTTCAAGGTTAGTGACCCTCTCGATTGCCTTTTCTGCAGCCATAACTTGATATCTGGTACCCAACATACACCAATCCCAGTAAATTTTTTAGAGCTTACTTAGGAGTAGTCTTCTTAGAAAGAGGGCAAGCTCGGGAGTCTAATGACGTGGGTCACTTGAAGCCACATCAAGAAAAAAATTGGGGCCGCCGAAAAATTGGGGCTTACAAGTGAATGGTACCACTACAACCAGTTCATCGTCTTGAATCTAATGGGCTAAGCCTCTTGCAAGTGTCCTTGTTGATCAATACTACAGTGGCTGAATCCTAGAAAGCTTGATACTACCCAATGTCCTGTGAAAATCGAGCCTGGACTATAGTAATAGAAACCCCAAGGTCTTTGTACTATCGAATGTGTTGTGACCATCTGATCTAGACTATGGCGGCCAAAACCCTAACTGCACAAAGAGTTTTATCTGCACTGTGAAAACCCCAACTATTGAATCTAAGTTGTATGGCGGCGACAAAACACCAACTATTGGATTTGATATGGAAGATAAGTTAGAGGGTGATCTTCAGATAGCAAAGGGAATTGTGGCCACACAAGAGTGTCAGGTTCTATAGACCGCAATATACACAAGGGTCTAACAATAGTACTTGACCCAATCTTTCATGGCTCTAACTAAGGAGGATCAATCATACCCTTAGCCATACTAATCGACTACCCTATTATATGTGTGATTAATCTCCCCTAGTGTTGTTCCCAATGCACTATAGTAACAAGATGGACAACAACTTATCTAAGGTTAGGTTTTAGGTGAGCCCAGGGAGCTTCCGGTATACCAAAGGGTACGTGGAACTGCAGTATGTGTGCAGTTTTGTCTAATTCCCTACTACTCGAAGGGGTACCCACAGGGGTTACAAGGGAGTCCAACAAGTGTGACCACATATTGCAGTTCTTGCATGCATGCCACCCCAAATCTGTAAGTTTATATGCTCAATGACATATCATGTGGTTTAAAGACACTGAAAGATGTCTCTAGCCTAAAACCAAATCTACAAAAATTGGAGGTACAACTGGCCTTGGAAAGTGCTCTGATACTACTTTTTATGCTCTTAACCTGTGAAAAATCTAGAATACCAGATTTATGACGAAATATAACCCAGAACATAGAATTATCACATGAAATGAGAAAAATGGAAAAGAATTTTATTATTCATAACAGATACAATGTTCACTTGCCTCTTCAAGGGAGAAACCTCCAACAGAGCAAATCTCAATTACAATAAGACTCGGTGATCTTTCCTTTACTAACTAAGACTATTTATAGTTAAACGACATCCAAAACCCTAACTACTAGTGATCGCTTGCATAGCATGGGTTAAACACTTTATTTATTAACTATGGCACATTTACAACTAATTATGGTCCCTTTTATCTAATGTGGGTCAACCACTTACAATTATTAATGCGGGATTTATTGACTCTCTAACTAACCATGACTCTAACTCGTCCCATTGGGATTATTACATCAATAAAGGGGTTAGGGTTGGACCCTAACAGAACTTCAGTCTGAAAGAAACTGCACTTATTGAGCTTGGCATACAATTGATGCTCTCTCAGTAATCTTAACATTGTTGATAGGTGCTCTACATGCTCTTCCTCATTCTTGGAATATATCAATATATCATTACTTAACACTATCACAAACTTGTTTAGATAAGGACACAACACATTGCTTATGAAACACAAGAAAGTAGCTGGAGAATTAGTAAGACCAAAAGAAACCACCACAAACTCATAATTCCCATACCTGGTACGGAATGTGGTCTTATAAATATCTTCTTCTTTTATAAGCACCTGATGATATCCTAATCTAAAATCAATCTTTGAAAACATTGTTGCTCCCTTCAATTGATCAAAAAAGTCATCAATCTGCGAAAAAGGATACATATTCTTGATAGTAAATTTGTTCAATTGCATGTAATCAATGCACAATTTAGAGTACCATCTTTATTCTTATCAAACAATATTGGCACGCCCCAAGGTGACACACTTGGCCTTTTGTATCCTTTATCAAGCATTTCCTTAAGCTACAAATTCAATTCCATCAACTTTGGAATACTCATCCTGTAAGGTTCCTTTGATGTTGGTGCTACTCTTGGCATCAACTCAATAGAAAATTCCACTTCTCTATGAGGAGGAACATATGAAATATCTGCATGAAACACATCCCAAAACTGCTAAAAAATAGAATACCTCTTCAAGACTTCATCATCCTCAACATCCTTCCCTTTGTCACTAGAAATATGAATTTCAAATAACACACATCGCTTTCTCCAACTGCACTTTGTTTGCATAGTTGTAACCATTCTCACTAATGTAGGCTTCTTCTTACCCTACAAGATTCTTCTTTCCTCGTCATCATCCATGCACTCAATAACCTTATCATAGTAATCTACCTTAGTCCTATCAATGAAAAAATAGTCCAAGCCCAAAAGCATACTAGATGATCTCAAAGGAATCACATTTAGATGTGTTGATGTAGGCATACCATTCATATCAAATGCACAATATCTCACCTAATGATGAACTCTTCTAGTTATTCTTAAAGGCACCAACACTCTTCTCTTGGTCCCTATGGCCTCTTGCACCAACCAAGATTTTGCATGCACTCCTTTATTCAAGCAACAATTATCGACCAAGTCAGGACTGATATAACTATAGTTAGAACTAGGATCAATCAAGATAGAAACAACATGATCACAAACCTTACCTTCCATCTCAATAATGGATGCATGATGATCAACTTTCTTGTTAGCTATTACTGCATAAATCTGAGGAATACTCTGCTTAAAGTCTCTAACTATTTGTCCCTCCTGAGCATTGTAAATAGGAGGTTTGGCACCTTGATGTTGTGGACAATCTCTCCTCTACTGCTCTCCACAACAATTCAAACACTGGAAATCCTTCCTGCCATGACCTTTATTCTTCTCCTCAAGATGACACCCATGTCCTTTGTTAACTGCATTGAAATTCTTATAATGTGCCAAATTCTCCTTATCACCTACATCCTAAGGTCTTCCTCACTTCTTAAAGGATCATACTTACTCTTAGACTACTCATAATAATGCTTCAACTTCCCAATGACTTCCTTCAATGACCAAGGCTCATCATACTCAATCTGGTCCTTAAATGCTAAAGGCAATCCACTGATGAACCTTTGGACCTTTGCCTTCTCATCCTTAAGATATGGCACATACCGCAACAACTCCATAAATGTAGTTGTATACTCTTTATTTTTCATATAACACATCTTAAGCTCACATAACTCCTTAGCCTTTCCATCGTAATATCTCTCGAATAAGTACCTATTTTTGAAGAGTTTTTTAAACTCGTGCCAACTCAACTCCTTTATCTTGATACCTCTAAAATGCTTCACATATTCCCACCACATATATTATTTTCCCTTGAGACTAAAAATAGTTATCCTAGCTTTCATATTCTTTGTATAATCATGTAATTTGAAGAACTTATTCATCCCAATTAGCCACACTTTTGCATCTTTTGGTTTCTTCATCTCTCCATCGAATGTAGGAGGCTTAACTTTCTTGAACTCATATGGAAAGTCTACTTCTCACTCCTCCTATAAGGATGATGACAATGATGACCATGATGTCTCTCTAAACCAAACTAGAATAGAACCCATAAGCAATACCTCTCCTATTATGTGTATCCAATCATCTACCACCTTTGATTTTGTCATCCTTGTCCAACCTGTATCCTGATTGAGACCTTCTACCATGTGCCCCATTAGTTCTTTCCTCATGTCCATCACTGATTCTTAGCTATCCATGTCTCCGCAAATCCGATAAGCTCTGAAGGATCACTACATTAACCTCAACTTTCCTTTCCTAAGCTCTGGCAATACTTTCCTATGACTCAAGTATCTTGTCATTATCTACCTTGCAACTTTTGATTTATGCCTTCAAGCCTCTCAATGTATCATCTATATCAGGAGAGTACCCATCTCCTTGCTACTCAATTGATCTATAAGGAGAGTCACATGAACTGTAATCCACGATTTTTCTCGTCATATCTGATATTTTATTTCCTGTAAACATGCCATGTTAGATCAACCAAATATAGAGATAATCAAAATCATACATCATTGTGAAGTTCAAGGAAGGTTATCTCATCTGCACAATCAATCCAGATTAGCACAATATATATGCATAATGACACCAACATATCAACATCTCAACATCAACATGATGACACAAGACTGCAATAATGACCATCATAATGCATGCATAGCAAACATATCAACAACTAACAGGCATGCATAATGATCACATATATCCCATCAAGTCCAAGTGTTTGAACTTGGAAGCTTTGACACCAACCTGTAAATGCCTCCTCCCACATTTACCCAAATTCACAAGCTTACCAAGGTAAACATGAGACAAGTGTCCCTATCTCATGACCCGACCTCCAACTTCTATTTAAGTAAGTGGGACCTACAAATTGAACACTTACTAACATCCTACAAGGACTATAGATCACTCAGGAGCTGAAAAACCACCCCAAGTGATCAATCCCTAAGTTGGAACCCTTTTTCTCTGACCTAGATCCATAATCGCACCCTTGACACTACATCCATGTGGTTAGAAGCCTATAACTGCACTCACGGACTTGCTTCCATGCAGTTATGACCCAATTCCTTTAGTTTTGTGCATGCAATTCTAGGATTTAAGCCGCTTTTCTAGGCTAGCCTCCAGACCACTGCCTAGAACTTCCTGTAAATTTCTAGAAACATAGAAAATATGATAAAAATGCTAACCATTCAAACTCAAGCAAGAACTTGACCTAGACATTCCCAATCCATAACAAAGATTTTAACATACATGTGGTAAACATATAAGCTACAGATCATGAGTGCATATATGATCATAATCTTCATCTGATAATCATTAAGAAGGCTTTAAGCCATCTCTAGCTAGTTGCAATAACACTTGTTAGCACATGCATTTATCAACAATTCAAATACTCATCAAAACATGTCAAGAGCCACAGATAGTATACATCGTATAACTACCATATAACCAACAAATAACCAACATAGAAACCATGGAAAATTAGCCATAATATCACCAACATAATCATTACAAATTCTCATAGAACACAATAGGAAAATATCTCATATTAACATTTGAAAATGCCAACCAAGTCAGGGTCTTCCATGTATCACCCAACCATAGATTTGATTGAACGAAATCTCTCTTTCAACCAATCACCCTTGCGCCATATTCAAAGCATGAATGTGGGATCCCATGGAATAAACCAAGACAAAACCAACCAAGGCTTCAGAGGCCAAACCAACTCAACCTTCAATCACATTGATTCCACCTCTATGGTCCGGAAATCACTAACATCAACCAGATCTGCCCCTACCCAAGTTGTCCAGGGCTCCAGGAACTAGTAACTCAACCCACTTCCTTCTAGGGCTCCATAGTGTTTGTTCTAACCATGGCTCTAGGAATAAGTAACTCAACCCACCATGGGCTCGAGAGCATTTTTCCCAACCTATGGCTCCAAGAACTAGTAACTCAACCCAAGTTATTCCAGCACTTCTGTTACACAAGAAAATGACCTCCTCATCATCTCAAAGGATAAATGTAAAATGACTGAAAGATTGACCAAGTTCACTGGCCTATTTTCTAAGCTAACGCTCTCCAGGAACTAGCAAGGTTCTTTATAAAGCTTCCTAGCAATGCATCAAGTGCATTAGTCCCTAGGATAACTCTCTGAGTTGCCTTAGGGGGTGCGTTTGTCAACTTTAGTGATTTTCTGAAGGTCAAAGGAGCAGGTTGACCGAATAATATCCCTATATTCACTCATATGTCAACCCATAAAGTAGGGAAACATCTATATTCGACCTATTTGAGGAATTTCTATTCCTAACGGAGTCTAGAAACAGGGAAATAGGGATAAAGCATGGAAACATCTCATCTTTTGCCCAAAATAACTCATAAAAGAATTGGCAAGGCTTATCCTCTCATGCTATATATTTGAGGTTAGGGCCATTGTGAAAGGGGTTGAAAGTATTGAAAGGATTTCCTATTGACTGTCGAAACTTGTATTAGACATTGGCTCATCAAGAGGTTAAGAAGAGAGAGAGAGAGAGAGAGAGGAGTTGGAGGAGTAAGGGAAGCCAAATGTAACTAATTGTTGTAATCACTCTTTCCTATCATTAATATAGAACTGCAATAGTGTTTTTCACTCCATGGCATTGGTATTGTGATTTATTTACATGTTTATGCAACGCTAATGATTATGAGTAGCTTAGATATATGTAATTAAATATCCCTATGTATTCTTGTATTGATTTTCAATGTTATATGTTGTGATATTACACCTCATCTTGTTTATGTGGAGGTATTGATCTAGGAGCTAGCTGAGGGGTCTTCCACTCTGCTACATTGCATTCTCCAGCAACACCACACCGAGATCTGAGGTAACAATATTCCTTTATATTTTGATTATCATTTCACTAATATGGATATGTGCATGCATCTTTGGGCCAGCTACAGCTAATCTAACTGTCTGCCAAGGGTCCCAGGAAGATCCTTGAGGGTATCTCCACCACAATCTCCCGTGCATTAATCCCTATATAAGAATTGGCGACTCTGCTAAGGACTACACTTAGTTCACGGTTTTCTTCCAAAAATTTCCCAGATCTCTCTTTCTTCCATGCCCTCCTATACTTCTTGATCCCCTTTCTTACCACTTCGGACTATACAGCACCCTTCTCACAGTGCTCAGCCTCTAATCTGACATCAATGGTCTTGTTTTAGAACCTATTCCACACTAATGCAGCCCAGTAGTGAAACGAGTGCTTTATAAAGCATTGTTTCCTTGAAAAGAGAGTGTTAGTGCAACCATTAACTCTTTGTGTCCTGTGTTGAAGTGTGTTAGCCAACCAAGCGTTGATAAACAATTAGTTATGTGAACTCATGGGTTGAGAAGTTGCTTGTAGGCTAATCAAGGATCTATAGTTGTGCATGTTTGATTGGTTGTCTGTTTCCTAACCAATCTTTTTCTTTTGAGGAAAATAGATTTACTGCTTAAGTTTTTCATAATAATAAAAAAATAAAAAATAAAATAAAATAAAATAAAAATAAAATAAAATAAAATTATAGTTTTTTTTGCTTAGTTGGTTAGATCCTGCATTTATTTGGTTTTAAAGTTGTTATAGAGAATTGTATTTATGTTGGTTGTGCTTGTTTTTTACTGTATTGGATTCATGATAAATATTGATGTATAAATGACCCTTTCCTTGTAGAAACAACTCATTCATCGAAGTGAAATTTAAAGCATTTTTTTGCATGGTTTGTGTCAGAGTCCCACATAACTCCATACGTCAAAACCCCCACCGAAGACATTAACAAAGTACATTTAAAATTCACATCGCATTAAAATCAATCAGAAACTCTTTTACGACTAAACACACATACTAGTCTAGGCTAGGGTCTTGGGTTAGGTATTTGTGAGTTAACTACCCAAGATCATACATTGAGACTAGTGTCATTAATGAGGGAAATCCTTCTGCACTCATACTATCTAGTACCACTCCAGTAAAAGCGGAGCTAAATGCGAGACAACATTGGAGTATGAACGAAGGTAGCTCGCCTTCGATTACATTTCCTTTAGGTATTTTGTGTATCGGGGAATCCTTCAGGGATATCGGAGCTGATTCAGAGACTCTAGTATCTTGCCCACACAACGTACTTTCTAAAACCATGTCCCCCCAGGTAGTGTCTGTGATTTGAGGTAACAATAGTGGCCATACTTTTTAGGGACAAACACAAGGTGACTGGGGTGGGCTTCCCTGGTACCTAAATAGATGAACCTACTATGTCTTCGATTTTTGGGAGGGTGCTCATCTTCACAAGGGTACTTGGCCCCCTAATCTAAAGTTCAGGAGAAGCTCAAGAGTAATCGTAACTGTACATTTGGCCAACTCTCTCTTTTATCTATTGTGATATTGGGTTTCATCTCCAGTGAACGGTGGTTATCAAACAGATTGGCTTATTTAGAGTATTTTTTATTTTTTAGGTACCAGTTTGTTATCACTGAGACTATAATAAATATTATTGTAAAATCTTTTGATAAAATCTATCGGTCACCGTGGTTACATACGGCCCTCGTCATCAATCTATATGGCTACAAGGTCTTCATCCACTAACTGTGGAGGATCTGCCGAGCCCCAGTAAGCCTTATTACCCATCTTCAGGTAATCAGTCTCCAAGATCTAACATTGAATCAGTCTATACATCCCACTACTCAAGTTTACCAGAAGATTTCTTTATTGAAGGTTTCATCCCTCCTTATAATATTTCAATCATGAATCATTTAGGACCACTATTGATTCAAGTTACACATGTACTTCCTATGTCTTCCGTTGAACATATACCCACCATCCCATTGATGAATAACGGGTCGTGGGATTTTGTGGACACTTTTGTTCCACCCTCACTTCCCCAGTCGACAGTCAATACCACACCGTTGATGGAAAACCCTGCTATCCCAACTGTGCCAGGTCCGAGTAGCATAGTTACACCCAACACGAGTGGAACCTAGTATATATCAGTTTCTACCCCTTTTGTGTTAGCTCCTAGACCTTCGGCAAGCACTCCTTATAGCGTTGTTAGCATAGGTCCCTTCAACAACCCTTTTGGTTGGAATCCTTTGTTTAGTTCTGTTAGAGACGGTCTTGTCAGTCCTCCGTCAGAGATCAAAACTCTTTTTGCATTTCATTTTTAGGAGTCCCATTCCATTCACTCAGTTGCATTGCGCTAGGGGCATGCCATAATATGACGAAAAAGGTCTTGTCATTCATTTCCCCTCATGTCTAGCACCTACTGGCTTAGGTCTTTTGTCAGTGTTCACTAAGGTCCATGACAGTCAATGTTCAAACCTTAATGGACAAAAGTCATTTTCAGTCATTAGGTCTAGGGATTAGTCAATTTGGTCTTCAACCATGTCCAATAAAGCCATGCAGGCTAGAGGGAGACCCTTACAAAGTTATGATTCAAAGGTTTTCATCGTCATGTTGACAGATTACGGCTATTCTTCAAAACTCTATTTTGAAGAAAAGTCAAACAGTGTGTCATTTGTGATAATTTTCAAAAAAAAAAAAGTCTCCAGTTCAGTCATTAGGTCTAGGGATTAGTCAATTTTGTCTTCAACCGTGTCCAATAAAGCCATGCAGGCCAGAGGGAGACCCTTACAGAGTTATGATTCAAATGTTTTCATCGTCATGTTGACAGATTACGGCTATTCTTCAAAACTCTGTTTTGAAGAAAAGTCAAACAGTGTGTCATTTGTGATAATTTTCAAAAAAAAAAAAAGTCTCCAGTTGATCTCTTCAAGCACAGTCATGGTTTCCATGGCCAAATGTCCTGTCATACAACCCCTACAAAAAAGTGCCAAAAATTTCATCATTCCAGCTAAAAATTCAAAGGGAAAAGTGAAATTCAGTGTTGCATTAACTCAGTGAAAAGAGCCAAAATGAAACATTAGCAAAGTGGGTTTTTGAAGAAGCAAAAATTTAACCCATGACTCCCAATGTCTTTATAAAGGATTTTCACAAGCAAACAAAGTCATTGTGAAACTCAAGGTTATAGAGAAGCATTGAAAAGTCATTGTGAGAAGCTAGTGCGTGTTTGGAGTGAGATTGGAAGCATTTTCCAGAGCGTGGCACACATAGTGCGACCCCGCAGTGGAAAAAATACAAGGGCGCAACGCATATAGAGAGCATAGCACACTGGTTTTGTTGCGCGGCGCACACCCACAGAGGCCCGAAATTGTGCCAAATTGCCTCAAGTCGCCTTTGAAACCCCTCAAATCGATAAGTAGGCTCTAAATCTTGATGGCCCATGTATTTTTGTGAAGGTTATGGTGGTTCATGGCTATTTATAGTTGCAACAAAAACTCATAAAACTAACCACTGGAAAACATCAAAGCCATTGTTGCTAGGGTTGCAAACTTGTTGTGTGGATGCCAAGGTTCTTCCTCCCCCTCATTTTTTTCCGCTTCTCTCCATTTTTCCCTTCCCCCCTATCCCATTTTTTCCTATTTCCCCTATCACATTTTTCCCTATTTTCCCTACCCTAAAACATTACTAAACCCCTATTCCCTATTCCCTCCACTCATTGGTCAATGTAAACCCCAAAACCCTACCCTATAAAATCCCCAAACCCTCCTACATATCCCTGAAACAAAATTTCTCCATAACCCCTATTCCCATCATATTATTCCCCTCCTAACACTCCCTTTTTTCATTGTTCCCCTTGGTGGCAGATATCACAACAACACCTAGTTTCATACCATCATCAAAGCGTATCCCAAGTACAGTACACACACAACAGTCATGGAATCTGAGCATTCATCAGAGTATGAGATGGAAACACAAAGTGATTCATCCTCGGAAGAACGGGCTCCCAGGAGACATCACAAAAGCGGCAAACATGTTAGGGATGAGCCAACCACCCTCACAGAACTGCAGGCTTGCCCTCTTGCTATGTCATGCTTCCAGCATCTATCATGTTTTGAATTTTGTCAAAGGGTGGCTAATGTACGAGTTCATCATGAGTTGGCCCATCTTTTTGTGCTTCACTTACATGGAGGTCACTCTATCTTGGCTGGGGTCACCTTCACATTGACACTCGAAACTATCTCATTAGCAACCGGCATACCGAATGTTGGAGAACAGTGGCACAAGAAACAGAAGGTTAATAGGCAACATTATGAGCCTTACATTAAGGCCAGTTTCCTGAGGCAGCTCCAAAGAGTTTTTCCATTCAGATACTTGAAAGATGAATATGCTCCACTCATGAAATTGATCATGAAGTATTTCAGCTATGAGGGGGGGTTCTCTCGTCTGTATGCCTATCACATCAAGTTGCTCATGCACTTTACCAGGGTACGGATGATGAACCTCCCATTTTTCATTTGCAGGAACATAGAGAGGATGAACACCTTCATGCAACACAAGACCCCTCAGCAGCAGCTTAACAGTGTTTATCACTTTGCTCTTATCCAGATTTTGGTGGATCATCAGTTGGGATTGCAGGGCATTACTTGGGATGACTTCATCTCCCGGGACCTCTTCAGCACTTCACAAGTATTATCAGAGGTTGAGCATGAGATAGGTGGTCCTTCTCATCAGTATGAGTGCTATGAGACCACTACTATGCCAGTATTCATCACATATCAGAGAGGCAGTAGGCATTTGTTTGCAGCAGCAAAGCGAGTGTTATCTCCACCCGGGGTGGAAGGGGCCTCGCTTCCAACATCGACAACACAGGTACAGGACAACGGCAAGAGGCCCATGCATGAAGAGGGGCCATCGGGTGAACAAGAGGCCAACTTCATCCTCATTCATGATGATGATGCAGATGTGGAGAGTGCCAAACTTAGGAGGACCATCCAGGAGCAGAAAACGGAGATCCAAGATTTGTCACTCAATTTGGAGAGGGCCAAATGGATTATCAGGTATTTGGATCAGAGGAACAAACATCTTGAGGACCAGCATGAGATCATGGAGCTGCAAAACATCCGTGAGAATCGCCAAGCTGCCCAGCATAGGAGGATCGAACTCACTCCATTAGAGCAAGAGATTAACAATGACCGTGAGTCTTGGCTCGAGCACCTCAACATCCACCTTGAGAGACTGCTATAGAAGGCTGATAGGGACAATAACATATTGAGGTGGATGGTTTATCATTACAGGGCATGGAACATGAGTTCAAAGGCTCGGATAAGGAGTTTGAAGGCAAAATTGAGCAAAGCAACAAAGAGGCAAAAGAGGAAAAAAGAGAAATATCGGCTTTGAATCTTGGCTGAAGCCTCTTTGGACCAGCATAGCACCTCATAGAGGATCTCCAGCCCAAATTTCAAGAAATTGGGGACAATTTTGGTCACATGGAAAATTTTTTGTCACAACACAGGTTTTTTCTCCCTGTGCGAGGCGCCACTGGCGCAGTGCTTAGGATTGGGAGCTCCAAATCACAAATGGTTTGCATTTTTGGATTCAACATGCAAAATCATGACTACTGGTGCATGGACAAGAAATTTGGGCATTATTTGAGTCTCCAGGAGGTCAAAAACACTCAAAAAATGACCTCTCTGCCCCTATTTTGACACACACGAAGCAGTCTTGGGAGAATGAAGTTTTGGAGGGAAAAATGAGCACCAAATTCACAAATTCCACTTGGGTTGGAAAGTAGATAGGTCAGGCTTTCCAACAAGCACACTTGGGCACAATTTGGACTCCTTCAGGTACCTCAAAACAGCCTCCAAAGTGGCACAGCGCATATAGAGAAAAAGGCCAAATCGCTTCCGCTTCGCGACATTTCGATTCGCAACTTTCTCCAAGTGGGCCCACTCATTTACAATACAATTTTTTCAGCACCTACGGTAAACTTTAAATTATTCCCACTCCAGGTTGGCTTCTGTCCAAGTGGGAAAGGAAGGCGAGCAATCACCCAAGCCATTTGTCATTTTTGTAACACTGCACCTGTAACTAATGATTGGTTTTCCACTTCCACTTTGTAATGATTCGAAAAACTCCCCAACTCTTGGTCATTCTATTTCCTCATGGCATAGTCTATTTATTGTATGCAAACCATTTGCAAAGGGTTGGCTTGTAATTTCTGGTAGACTGTGGGAGAGAAACTCAGTTCTTCATTGTATATTTTGACAGTGGATTAATGAAAGGCAGTGGCCCTGTTTCATGAGATTAGATTCTTGTGGCGTGAGTGTAGCAAATGTGTTCTCTTTATGTTTCATATGTATTTCATTATGTGTCACAGTTAATTCATATTCATTTCAGTGAAATTTTCTAAGATAAGGTAGAATTCATGTTTATTGCTCTGCCTGTGGGAAAATTTCATGTTCTGTGTTCTTCTTTTGTTGAAAAGGATTCATGTTGTTCATGCCCTTTTCACCCTCCTAAACAATCTTTCCATTTCGAATTATTTCAAATTAAATTGCTAGACTTTCTGCCTGTCTTGCCTCATGAAGTAATATGTGCCTTTGAATTAAATTCTCTCCTCATTGTTGCTCGTTGGTCCCATACATCCCAGAAACTCAGTCATTTATAAAATTTGCTTCTTGTATCCATATTTATTTACTAGCCTAAAATCAATATTCATTGTAAGTCATCTCAGACCATATCATTTTGTTTATTCACTGAGTGTGACACGGAGAGAGCCCTCCCCTGTTCTGGTAGGGCTAGCTACTAGACTGAGCGTGGTTTGTGGTTACCCTGAATTTCGCCTTTCTTCAACCTAAGGCGGATTTAGGTGCTAACACGTTCCAACCCCCAGGTTAAAATTCCTAGGCGCACCTTTCCCAATATGCATATACCAGCCGGGAACATTACAATTCTGCCTCCGTTTACAGTACAAACTAGACAATCATTAATTGACATGAATCCTCCATATGTCATTCAAGGGCTGACAACTAATTACGTGGCTGGTGGGATCCCTCAACCAGGTATTGCTTAATCCATATGGGCACCCCACTCTCAACCTCAAATGATTCAAGGGGGCACTCCTTATCCTAGGAGCACTTATATCCCCCAGCCTAACAACCCTATGGACAACCACAATATACGACTGTTCCCCAAGGAAATTATTATTCCATAATTCCTATGTATAATGTTGGGAACAATATGATGGGAGGACTGCAAGGACCCTCAAGCATGGAAAATTTTAGTGCGAATGTTCGCCCTTTGGCGAAATTAAGGGGTTTTAAATTTTTAGTGGGCGAATATTTTGTATCATAGTACATTTTTACAAATCGCCTCAAATAACCCACCTTATTTTAAGGGACAGGGTAAAAAAGGCAAAGTTAGCCCTTGAAACTAGGAGTTACAACCTTCCATTGGCCCTAATTTTCAAGAATAGGTTTTATTTAAGTGAATCCTATGGGCCAAATACCATATTTGTAAAAGAGGTATGGTAAATTAATAAAAATATAAAAATGAGAGGTATGGTAAATAAATAAAATATTTCTTATATTTACTCCGTAAGTCACCTTATATACATGCAAGGGTGTAAACAAATAAAAATATAAGTAAAGTGGAGGTATGGTAAATAAATAAAATGTCTTTTTATACTTACTCAAAAGGTATGGTAATAAATAAAAATATAAATAAACTAGACGTATGGTAAATAAATAAAACCTCTTTTTATATTTAGTCCATAACCCTCGTTCTATTTATGAAGGCTCAAGAAAGAGGTTTTATTTAAGTGAATCCTATGGGCCAAATACCATATTTGTAAAAGAGGTATGGTAATAAAAATATAAATAAACAAGAGGTATGGTAAACAAATAAAACATTTTTTTATATTTACTCCATAAGTCACCTTATATTGACGAACACTCAAAAAATGTGTTATATTTAGGTGAAACCTATGGGCAAAATACTATGGGTCAAATACCATGGGCTAGATTATTATTAATACCATGCAAGGAAACATTATTAACCCTAATGTTAGTATTAATAAAAATAAAAATGGCACATGGTATTGACCCATGGTATTCACGTGGAATGTAGCCTATTTAAATGGGGGAATTAAACCAGCATAGATCCATCTTTACCATCTACTAAGCCCCTAGAGGTATCAAATATCGTGATATGCAAACTAGCATAGAGTGAAAAAATATTTGATCCCTCTCGGGGGCTTGGTGGATCAAGAGTAAAAATGGATGTTGTAATTTAATGTATGTTAAACATTTTAACTTGGCTAAAATAAAAATCAATTACTAATTTTATTAATTTTTATAAATTACTAATAGTAATTTTTAAGCTCCAGGTTTATGATAACCCATGGTAATACCATGGTATTCATGTGAGCATAGACTATTTAATGGGGAAATTCTATCATCTTAGATCCATCTTAATTCTGGGTCTACAAGAGCTCAGAGGGATTAATAGATTTCATCCCCCTAAGAGTGGTAGATGTGGAGTTAAGATGGATATAGGTTGGTTTTTATGATAATGAAGATATTAAATAGACTTAGGAAATTATATTGTAAAAGCATCTTAAGGTGAATGGTTAAAGCTACATTTAGTCAGTTCACAAAATTTAGTAAAAAATACCAATACCTCCATTAATATTGGTTTTCAACTTTTTCTGATTTAACAAAAAAATTCAAAACAATGAAACTTTATCACTCTTTCCGCATCACCCTCATAGAACATTTCTCACCATTTTTCAAACATTCTCAATATGATATCTTCATGAAAAAGTTTAGGTACTTATGTTGGATTAGTTGTTTGAAAAATAAGTTGGTTTGTACAACCTTTCATCTTCTGTGATATTCTTAGTTTGTCCTAATGATCTATAGGGGTTGGAGCCACTGCACCATATTTTCCTAAAATGTGGAGATTGTTCACCAAAAAGGAAATTAATCTACATGTTACAACGTTGTTAAAAAATGCTAGACCTATGAGGGTAGTGAATTATGCTAATAAGCAATTTAGATTGGGAGAGACGTAATTAAATTTTATTATTTAATTGAAGATTTCCAATTAAAATAATAATAAACCTACATTTATATATTCATATATTGATTGGAAGGATTCTCACAATGGTCACTTCTTTCAATTAGATCCCCTTCAAGCCCTTGGGATACCTAATACTTTCTTATATAATATAGTTGGGGCTTGCTACTTGTTGGCATTTTGGGGTAAACAAACTTGATGTGTTTTTTATCTCGCAGCTGGAGTCTATGGAACAAGAAAGAAATTTGATAACTTGAAAAAAGTGGTAGCTTAACAAAAGTTGTAGAGAAAAGATTAATCTCTCCTACTTAACAGAACTCGTTGTTAATATGAACACCTACAAGAAATTTGTTGTGGAATATTATCAAAACTAATAGAAGGATATGAAAGAGTGTATGGTAAGAACCTTGACAAACACGGCCACTAAAACTTGGAACATTGTTTGTAGGAAGAGAAAATTATGTTTCTTTTTCCAAACATGTATGTTAGTATATTACAGTTTAATCAATATGTTTTCTTATTATCATATATGGTTTCATACTTTAACAAAACATTCGCCAAGACTTCACAATGTTTTATTATTCATTAAAAGATTTGCCAAGATCTTACAAGATTTTATAATTCAGTGAAAGATTCTCCATCACTGTACAAGATAATATAATCTGGTGAGAGATTCGCCAAAAAAATATATATATACATATTATATTATTGATAAAATCACCTCCCATTTTTCCTATGTATCATGGGGATTAGCCCATTTCTTATACATATAAATTTAGGGTGGTTCTTAAAATTTTCCCTGCCCTCAAGTCATTTATCATCACCTTGGTCTAAACTGGGGGCATAAAATACTTTGCCTTTCTTGGCAATGCTTGACATCCCTGATTTGAAGAAACTCACCAATGACCCCATATTTCACAACTTACTTTGGCCTCCAATCCCGCACAAAATTCCCACCGACATCCCAAAGTTCGAAGGGAAACAAGGGGAGGATCCAAGTACACACATCACCACCTATCATTTATGGTGCGTCTCCAACTCCATGGTGGCTGATAGTATTTGGCTTCGTCTCTTTCTGCACACCCTTATTGGAAATGCAGCCAAGTGGAACATTGAGTTACCACGTCCATCAGTCAATACCTTTGGCACTTTAGCGATGGAATTTTTAAAGCACTTTCAGCTACCCATCCGCTATGAAACTGGGATGGAACTCCTTACTACATTATGCCAAGACACCTCCACCCACATCTTGATCACATCCATGAATGGAGATGGCAGAGGCTATTCAAAGTGCCCCTCCCAGATTATCTATTAGCGGATTAGTTCTGCAAATCTATTCTCCCTCAAATCACTAAGGATGTTGCCTTAGGTGGTGTGGTCACAGAAGACCAATCCATTCGTCCTGCCCAGCACTTAGATTTGATTTATTCGTAGTCTGGCACACTATACAATGTCATTCCCAACTCCCCCAAAACTTCAAATGCTCCTGCTACTCAGCAACTTGGTGTGCACGTTGATGGTATCATCGGCGCTACCTCTGGGGCTGTTGTAAACAACTTAGTAGACACATTGCCCAGTTGTCAGTTGACCCCACTACCCAATCGACTTCTCTTACTACTGTCGCGATAAAATCAGTGAATTCTACATAAAAACCTAGTGGTAAAAAGAATAAGAACAAGAAAAAGACACTCCTTCTGAAGAGCAGCCAACCAAGCAGTCCAACCCAAAGAAGAAAGTTGTTGTGCTACCTGACAGTGGAAAGGACAAAGCTATCAAATTCCCTTACAATATCTATGTGGAAGACCATATGACACATCGTTGTCCACACCTCCAAGAATGCATAGATGTCCTTGCTCAAAAGGACACTGGTCGGAACCCCGCGGTCCTCAACAACCCTTTTCCTCTCAGAAGTAGTAGCATCTTATTGGGAACTAGCCTCAACCACCACAAGGGGGCAATGTCGATTCACATCATCCTTCATCTAGTGAAGTACCATCCACCATTTACACCTTTGAAATGGCTGATCTTCAAATAAGAGCCAAAACTTATGGAGCTCCAGTCGATAATGCTGAGGAAGCTTCCTCGAGTCCCAACCCACCGCTGCCCACTTCTCTTCATATCGAACAGTTGGTTGTTGATCTTGTGATTCACCCCCAAAAAGGGGAACTTCATTGCACACCGCATAATACATTTGCACTTGCTGCCCATAACTACAGTATTGTAGAAGATTTGGTGCAAGCACCGTCAGCTATATCAACACTTAATGTATTACAAACTTGTCCAGCACAAAGGAAATCTCTACTTTTGGTAATTGGTGGGGTCAACACTTAGGATACCATGCTAGCAGTATTCGAAATGGACAAATCTAAACCTCCCCTTTCACACTAGCTTGCATTTCAAGTGAAAAATTTTTCAAAAGGATGAGGAGTACATAGAACTATCATTGATGAAAGCGTCATGTCAGCTTCATGTTGGCTCGCCTTAAGTTCCCCAACCCTCTCATCGTCGTCAAACTACCTTAAAGGCTTTGATGGCCAAACTTTCATCCCAAAAGGTAACCTTGCCAGCTACCCCATCACTTTGAGTGGGAAAATGGTAACTGTGGACATCAAAGTCATGGATCGAAAACACGACTATAATCTATTGTTTGGTCATAGTTGAACTTATGCTATGAATTCCTTTGTGTCTATTGTCTTTTGTATCATCCTATTTCCATTGTATGAAAGGATTGTCACAGTGGACTAGCTATCCTTTTGCACCCTAGATTACTCCCTGTTACCTAGCGGCTCTATACCTTTAGTGGGTGGTAAACCTGACTCTTATGTCATTATCAGTACCTGTCTTTTGAAGGATTCTTCCTTGATGGGTTGTTTTCCTCTCCCACCACCTATGATTCCACAGACAGTTTCTATGGTCTCATCTATTCCTCGTGAACCAACCAATCCTTGGATCCTCCTAGCCCCTTCAGACATTGACTCCTATGGAGAACAAATGTTTTTGTCACTAGACAAATTGGCCTATCAAGCCATTCAATCTACATCTGATTCTCCGGTCACTTTGGTCATGACCAATGGTACCACCTCCTCTCCCATAATTTCTCCCTCTAATGATCTCCTGAATCAATTCCTAACTTCGAATGAATTTATTCGAGAGATCATGTATTTAGAGAAGTGACTTTGGAAATCCTCTTACCATCGCGTTTCGATCTCTGATTCCGATGCGATGACCATACAAATCTTGTCCTTTGAAACACCTGAGATCGTTCCCTCAAGTTATACAATTGTCCAAACTTTGGATTCGGAAGGGAACATGCGCAATATTTCAAAGATATTTCTCATCGATATTTCAGTCAAGACAGGCATCGTGGAAAACATATAGATTGGATCTGATTGCACTCCTGAGTAAATTGCAAGATTCACCTGCCTTTTCATGGAATTATGCGATGTATTTTCTTGGACTTATCAGGAAATGCTCAGCATAGATCCATCTATTGTTGAGCATGAGATCAAGTTTTATGACAATGCCAATCCTATCCGCCAAAGGCTTCAACCAGTCCCCCCCCCCCAGCAAAACTGCAGCCATCAAGATTGAGGTGGAAAAATTCTTATGTGTTGGTTTCATTTACCTCATTCCATTAACAGAATGGGTTTCCAATCTGGTTCCTGTAGATAAAAAACAGGGTATCATCCACATTTGTGTCGACTACCAGGATTTGAACACTGCGTATCCAAAAGATAATTATCTAACATTGTTCATCGACCAAATAATCAATGATTACGCCAGTTGCTAATCCTTCTCATTTATGGATGGTTTCTCAAGCTATAACCAGATCACCATAAAACTCGCGGACTAGCACAAAACCACCTTCATTTTCCCTTGGGGAATATTTACATATAAAAAACTCCCATTCGGTTTAAAGAATGATGGAGAAACATTTCAACGTGCCATGGGCTACGTATTCCATGATATCAAACATATTTTTCAAGCTTACTTGGACGATCTTATAGCCCATTCCAAGAAGCGAACTCAACCCCTAGTTCATTTACGAGCAATTTTTCTTAGGTGTAGGTTCTATAACATACATCTGAATCCACACAAATGCATTTTCTTTGTCAAGTCAGGATGCCTACTTGGTTTCATAGTCTCCAAACATGAGATTAGGGTTGATCTCGATAAGGTAAACGTAATTACTCAATTGCCCGAACAACAATCCATTTCGCAGCTCCGGCATTTACAAGGGAAAGAAAAATTCTTATGACGATTCATCGTAAACTATGTCGAGCTGACAAAAGGCTTTATGTGCCTACTAAAAAATGGAGTATCATACTTATGGGATGATCAAGCCCAATGATCATTTGATGCCTTGAAATAGGCACTTATATCATCCCCACTACTTAGTGCTCCCAACTATGTGTGAGACCTTCTCCTCTATCTCATAACCTCACCATCCTCTATTGGAATGGTTTTGGTCCAAACTCATGATGAACTTAGTGAGCATGTGATCTATTATCTCTTGAAAGGCCTGGCTCGGCCCGAACTCAGATATTCACATGTTGAAAAGTTGTCCTTGGCAGTTGTCTTTGCTATCAATCATTTCTAACACTATATATAGTTGCAACAGACTACCGTCATCGCTTTGGAGAATCCCATGAGACACATTTTGTCTCATCAATTCATTAGAGGAAAATATTCCAAATGGATAGTTATCCTCCAACAATTTGACTTGGTTTTCGCCACTGCCAAGGTGAAAATATCCTTAGTCTTCACAGAGCTATTGTCAGATCTTCCCATTGTAGATCTAAATGACATAGCTCATGATCCTCTCTCGGATGACTCTATCTATTTGATCAACTCAACTGGACCTTGGTATGGTGACTTTCTTTTCTACCTCCAAGTACAATGATTTCGCCTTGACCTATAGTCAGGTGACCGTCGTCGCATTCGCCACCAATCTCGGAACTACTTAGTGTTGAACGATACTTTATATCATCATGGCACTAATACAGTTCTTCGATGTTGTCTCGCTCATGAAGAGGTGGAACAGGTTTTAAATGACTGCCATGCTAGGGCATTGACAGTCATATTTCTGGCATATCTAGTTCCCAAAAAAAATTATGCGTAGGATACCGCTAGCCAACCTTGTTCAAAGATTGTATCAAGGCAATCCAGTAGTGTCACCCCTTTCAAGTATTTACAAAGAAAATGTGTGTTATTTTGAGCCCCCCTACACCTGGTTATCTCTGTCGGCCCCTTTGCCAAATGTGGTATTGACTTCGTCACATGTAACCCCACTTCCTCTTATGGACACAACTACATTATTGTCATTGTGGACTACTTTATGAAATGGGCCAAAGCCATTCCCACTTTTCGATCCGATGGAGAAATTGCGACGTTATTCCTGTTCAATAAGTAATATGTCATTTCAATGTGCCTCGCACAATCGTTACAGACCATGGGTTTCATCTTCAAAATCACGTGATGTCTAACTTAACAACGTTGCTTGGTTTTTGTCACGACCAATTTTCCTCCTACTACCCCCAGGCTAATGGCTAAGTAGAATTCATTAATGGCATATTAAAAACCATGATCCGCAGGTTAGTAGGTAATCACAAAACCCACTGGCACCACATGTTATATATTGCATTGTGGGCATATCGAACTTCAGCCAAAACCACTACAGGCTTTACACCATTCCAACTCGCTTATGGCCTAGAAGCGGTACTACCTATCAAGTTCCATATTCCTTCCCTAAAACTTGTTGTTGAACTCTTGCCTGACACCACTACTGAAGAAGAGTGTTTGTTATATCTCAATAAACTGGACGAAACCCATCGAGATACCAAGATATCACTTGAAGCTCACAAGTGTTAGGTCAAAGCCCAATATGACAAAAAGGACAAGCCTCGTTCTTACCCAAAGGGTGATCTTGTTTTACTCTATGATCAAAAGCACGACCTCTTGGGGGCAGGAACGCTTCAACCCTTATGGATCGGTCCATATTTTTTCACTAAGGCCCTCTCAAAAGGGGCCTATGAACTTCAAGACTATGACAGAGTCCCGCTCGCAGAGCCCCAAAATGGGCTCTATCTAAAAAAGTATTATGCTTAGTATTGCACTATTATGTTCTTTGTAATTTTATGTATTTATAAGTTTTGCTTCTTTTTGCTATGACTAGATTTTTGGCATTTTTTGAGTAATTATCTCATACATGTTTCTCGTTGCACAAATGTCTTCATTACCCTTACCATATGTAGGATATGCAGATGGTGCCAGTCGTCACACACAGCACATTGCATCAGCTTCTTGGGTCATTTACACACCTGAGTTGGAACTACTTTATTCTGGGGGAGTCTTTCTTGGTACTGCCACCAACAATATTGCTTAGTATATGTATGTAATTTCACTTCTCGCTAAAGTGTCAACTCAGGACATCTCCAATCTGGTGGTCAGATTAGACTCTCAGCTTGTCGTTATGCAATTGACAAGTCATTATCACATTCGCAATCCAATCTTGTTACGTCATTATTTAAGGGTACGACTCTTGGATCGTCAATTTGAGTTTATTACATATGAACACATTCCTCAAGAATTTAATGCAGTTGTTGATTCATTAGCAAACTATATATTATATTGGCATTTGTCTCATTTATTATAAATACATGCATGAAAGTAAATATTTACATAGTTAAATATTTACAAAAACATTAAAAAACATTTACATCATAAAAATGCAAGATATCTATATATATATAGATATATATATATATATATATATATATATATATATATATATATAATATAATAAATATATAGTATAGATAGATAGAGATAGATAGATAGATAGATAGATAGATAGATAGATAGATAGATAGATATAGATATAGATATCGAATCTAGTCTTTTACATCAAAAAATTCCCAAAACTTGGGTGTTTTAAGTACAAAATGGCTAATAAGCCTCCCTATAAACACCCGTTGGCTATACCATGCACCTGCTAAATAGCCTATTGCTCATGAAAACTCAAAACATCTCTAGCTATCCTCCGAAGAGGAACCAGAAATCGCTCAGGCACACCGACAATGTGTCGTTTCATATGAGCGGGAATCTCCCTCATGGGAAGTGGAGGAACGACCATGCTCATGCCTTTGCAGTTCCTGAGAAACTTGTAGAGACTCTGTGCATCATCTCCACCTTCAGAAGTTGTTGCTCCCATGCCAGCTCCAGGTAGTCGACCCCCCTGCCTCGCTTGGTGGGGCATGCCTGCAGTCCGTATTGGTGCCACATATGTGTCAAGCAAACACTTCATGTCAATACTTATTCACTCGTAAAAACAAAAACATTAAATAAATATTCAAAAGCTAAAAAATACTTTAAGGTACTCTCAAAAAACCTTCTTACCTTGAGGCCCCCAATGTGTACCAGGTGGCAGTATCAAGTCTGGATCTCCTGTAAAGTCCATGCCTTCATAGGCATAGTCATCAATCATCAAGATCTGGCCATTGAGCCACTCGAAGAAGTCCCCCTCCAGTACGGGGATCAAGAGAGGCCCTTTGCCCTTGCCTGGGGTCCCTGGGATCAATCTAACACACACTCATGCCCGTTCTCATGAATGGCACCCTCTCAAGTATGAAGGAAACAATGAGAGTACCATACCCAAAAGTCATTTGGGTATGAGTCTTGCAGGTTGTCAACTCTACCTTCAGCTGACGAAGAACTACCTCTCACCAGTTAAATATCTAAGGTTGTACACAATTAACAGTGAGCAATAGTTGGGCCTTTGTCGCTACATGAGGACTCTTGGACCCCACCAAGCATATGATCATCCACAAAATGGCCCTCGTGGACCTTGACCTGATCTGCTTGATGGGCACCCTATTACTCACTAAACCACTGTCAGGTCTACAATAAGTTTGGACCAACTCTAGGTTGGATCGTGGATCTATCCTGCCCTCGTTCAGGTTTTCTCATGCACCTCTACATGACAAACCCATCATAAAATATATATCATCTCTATCGCTTAAGAGCTCGTGACCCCCAATCTGGAACACCCGTTGGTGTTCATCCCAGCGTTGGACTATCCAACTTAGAAGTTCTTCCTAACCCTTCATTAGGTCAAGCCTTGCATACTTCATTAAGCCACATCTTCGCAATGCAAGTATGCATGCTAGATCATTCATCATCTGTAGTTCCTAGCTATCATCAGCTCTTTCTCTCCATAAACTCATGATGATGGCTCCAAACCTGCACAAAACAACCCAAATATCAATAAACATGATGGAGAAATGCCACATAAATCACATGCTAGGGTTTGGAAGTTTGCCCATACAACCTAACACCCCCCCCTTAGGGTACATAGGGTGCACTAACACCCTCCTCTAGGTCGTGAAGGGCGTTTAATGCCCCTCTAGACCTAGAGGGGAGTGTTAGTCGCATTATATGAGCTAGGGCTTCCCCAAAATAAAAATAAAATAATATACCCATAATGTGGCTGAAAATGGTTAAATAATGTAGGATAAGGGTTTGGCCATGTACCTAAAACAAACGGCACGTCTAATGGTCGCCTAGATTGCTCGCAATCTCTCGGGGAAGATTTGCTCCTCTTTCACTCCAGAACTCTCTCATAACACTCAAATGATACAAATGAATCTGGAGGTATGACTCACCTTAATTAGTCATTGAAATAGAATTTTTTCATTTCCTATGCTATTTATCATGCACCATGTTGATATATTGTCAATATTACTCATGCTTTGATGAAGGGGTTTTCAGGGTTGAATTGTAGAAATGACCATGTTCGATTCACTATGATCACTTTCTTTTATGGGATCTTTTCTCACTCTTGAATTGAAAAATCCCTTATTTTTTCATCATTCGGCTCCTAAAACTCCTACGATGATGATATGAGTGCTTGCTTTTTTGAGACTATTTCTCACTCTTAAATTGGAAAATCCCTGATTTTTTCCCTTCTTCGGGCTCATTAAATATATGAAGAAGGCATGAGTAGCTCTGTTCTCTCTTTTTCCTCACTCACTAAACTGAAAAATATACCTCGATTTTTCTTCATTTGACTCATTAAATTTTGATGAAGATCTATTCAGTTTTTCATCGTGTGACTCATTAAAATTTGACAACGAATATCAAGTTTACTCCATCCCCTTGTACTCGTAACAAAATGAGGCAAGCGTCTATTGAGCATAGGTTTATCGCTTTATCCAAAATCAGTAGACTAACTTACAGAAAAGGAACCATATCGGGTATACTATTAAACCTTTGTTGCACCGGTTAAGAGCTATGATAAAGGGACCCCCCTAAAGTCACTCTTTACGAACATTTCAGACTCTCGAAATATGAAAAGACCACTGAGTTCACCTGTCTAGACTTATTAAATTAATTAGATGGGGAAAATTGGACAATAAAATTGCTTTATGTCAGTATTTTGGAGAAAAAAAAATTGGGAGCAGTCATTCCCTTGAACACGGCTCTCCCTCAGCAAAACCTTCTTTATGATGGCCTCTCAAAATGAACCTTACCATCCTATGAGTTTAGCCTATATACCTCGATGTTCTTGCATCTTTGTATCCTAACACTTTTTGGTGTTCATGAGTCTAGTTTTGCATGGTTAAAACCTTTGTGTCATGCCTTCTATTGTTAAAGGGATCCCTTTATCCTCTGTTTCCTCCATAAAACCATCAAACTTATTCTTCCATCATGCCCTTTGCCGATTTGACCCAATGCTCAAAGAATTCTTCAAAAAAAAATCATTCTTGTCTCGTTTCGTGTCGACTAATGTAGGACACATTATTACCTACCTTTTGACAAGTCTATTCCTATCGACTTCAACACTCTATCTAGGAAGCAGACCCAAAAACACATCAGTGCCTTGGAACTTGCAGACATCAGTGGAAGGTTACCTTATGTTTGATCAAGACTTTTCATTATTGGCTCTTTGTTAAACAATTCTACGAGTGTTCGATGACAAAATCATTATTCACACTTGCTATATTGTACTGTGCATCTTGGAGACCATCATCATTATCGATGGCCATCCTCGAGTTTGTTAACAGTCTTCATTATGGACTGGTAATCAGCCGATTTTGTACATGTGCAACCTTGATGCATTTATTCACATGTATCAAAATATGTCGTTAAGATGAAGCAAAAATTAAGACCTTAGGTAGAGGCTTAGATCACTCGGCCTTGTTTCCTCTCCCAAGCTGCGTATATTATTTTTTGGAGACAGCTCATCAGGATGATCTTATTATGACACAAGTTCCACATTGTTCTTATCGGTGGACATGATCATCATATCTCTTTGTTGATAAATCACTCTGACATAGCTACTGAGCGTGGGAATGCCCGACTCAGGACATGATTTTAGATTTTTTATATATATGTGTTGTATTAGGTTTCTCGTAGTCCTGAAGCTTTGATCCTCTCTCTCTTTATTCTAGAACATGAAAGTTATAAAGTATTTCAGCCATCATTTCTACCTCTGATCTCACACTGTAGGGGGCATCTGTTACACAGGAAAATGACCTCCTCGTCAACTCAGAGGAGAAAGGCAGGATGAATGAAAGATTGACCAAGTTCACAGGCCTATTTTCCAAGGTAACGCTCTCCAGGAACTAGTAAGGTGCTTTATAAAGCTTCCTATCCATGCATCAGGTGCGTTAGTCCCTAGGGTAACTCTCTGTGTTTTCTTAGGGGGTGAGTTAATCAACTTTAGTAAGTTTCTGGACATCAAAGGAGCAGGTTGACCATATAATATCACTATATTCACTCTTATGTCAGCCCATAAGTAGGGAAACATCCAAATTTGACATGTTTGAGGAATTTATATTCCTAATGGAGTCTACAAATAGGGAAAGAGAGATAAAGCATGGAAACATCTCAGCTTTTGCCCAAAAGAACTCATGAAAGAATTGGCAAGGCTTATACTCTCATGATATATATTTGAGTCTAGGGCCATTATGAATGGGGTCAAAATTATTGAAAGGATTGCCTATTGATTGTCGAAGCTTGTATTAGACATTGGCTCATCAAGAGGTTAAGAAGAGAGAGATAGAGAGGAGTTGGAGCAGTAAGGGAAGCTTGATACAACTAATGGTTGAAATCACTCTTTCCTATCATTAATATAGACCTGAAGTTGTGTTGTCCACTCCATGGCATTGGTATTGTGATTTATTTACATGTTTATGCAACGCTAATGATTATGAGTAGCTTAGATATATGTAGTTAAATATCCCTATGTATTCTTGTATTGATTGTCAAAGTTATATGTTGTGATATTACACCCCATCTTGTTTATGTGTAGGTATTGATCTAGGAGATAGTTGAGGGTCCTTCCACTCCGCTACTTTGCGTTCTCCAGCAACACCACACCAAGATTTGAGGTAATAATCTTCCTTCTTACTTTGATTATCATTTTACTAATACGGATATGTGCATGTATCTCTGGGCTAGTTGCAGCTAATCTGACTGTCTACCAAGGATCCCGAGAAGATCCTTGAGGGTATCTCCACCATAATCACCCATGCATTAATCCCTATAGCAGCTTCTAGAGCATTTTTTCCAACCCACAGCCATAGGGAACCTGAGCACCAATTAAAAAAACAAGTGGGAAACCTACAACACCATAGTTATCTAGGAAATATCAAGGCAAGGCTGAAACCACTATCAATCCAAGCAAATATCCATGCCAATGAAGCCACATAACCAAGGAATCACATGCATATGCCATGCATCAAAAAAATAATTAAGAAAATCACACATGCACCCTGTTATCTACAAAGTATCCCTATTGTAATTGTTGATCCAATTGTTATCTTATGCTCCCTTTCTTTCCTTTTATTTATTTCTCCAATCCAAATGAATACTAGAATGCTCCAAGAATTATCTAAGTGTGCAAGAGTATGAGAGAATGAGAGTGTGAGAGAATGAACTAGAGCTTCACCACAAAACTGTCAAAAAACTAAACTAGTCAAAAGCTGTGAATTAATACTTTGAATCCTTTTTATTATTGATGCCTTTATTTCTTCATTTTCCTTCATTTTTCCTCTATTTCTCTTGGATGCAAATTCGTGTCTCTTCACCTTCCTTTTCTCCTATTTTCCTTTATTTTCATAAATAAATGCCAATTATTTCCTCTTTGCATTTTCTGATTTCCATAGCCATTAATTAATCACAAATGATGCACACTAAAGTGTTTGAACAACATTCATCTTGGAATATGTTTCCCATGACCTTGGCCTTATTTTACTTACATAGAAAATCAACCACTGGCTGTTACACTATTGTACCATTATTTATAGATATTGTGCCCACCTTTTTCCTACTAAGATCTTGTACATGCATTACCTTTTTGGGTTTATTGTTAACAAATGGTTTTCGTTTTCCCTTACATGATCCATCTCCTTCCTTGAACACTCCACTCCCTCGTTTATTCTTGTACTTAGGAAAATAAATTATTAGGTATTGTAGTCATATGATTTTTCTCCTAGTCCTACACATAAGGGGGCAATATATTGTCACTTCAAAGCTACTCACTTGCAACATTTCTAGTAGTCATGCAATAATACATCACTATTTGTAGGCATACATCACTATTGGTAGCCATGACCCCAATTTCCAACCCCTTTCCACTATCATATGACCTCATACTTACCATAATTGTAAAGATTATTTTGTAGCTCTGCAATTGCTCATGAAATTTTTAATCAAAATCATAAGACACAAACCTACTCTACTTCTCTGTGAAATTCAATTCATAATTTATAGCATCAATCACAAACATGCAATGATAAATAATACACATGCATAAAATATTTTTCCAAGGGAAAGAAATCTACTAAAAACCTCTTTTTCCTGATTGCATTAATATGATGAATAGAGATGTATTACAATTTCTAGCTCTTTCTAAGCCCAACCTGTAGGTAAATAACCTATCTATCTACTCACTGAGAAGCTCTGACCTAGACTCGATCAATTTTTGCCTCTGCTTGAGCCCTTATTTCCTTGCACAATTCCTAAGGAAATTAGGCTCTTATTATTTAGGAATTTCCTCCAAAATGATTGCACAATTCCCAAGGTTGATCATTTGACTACATGCAACACATATACACTCAAGACTAGTCTACAACTGATGTTACACTACCTTGGAATCTCCACCACAGCTGAGGGACTCAAATTCTCTACATGCACTAGCTATTTTGGGTTGATTGATTAGTTAACTAGATGATCACTGAGTTAGACTGAAGTCTCAATACACAACTGACCTTCCACTAGTTTCTCCAACAGTTAGAACTAGTTTAACTGAAAATAACTTAAAAAAACTGACCTTGATTGCTACAAATTATCAATCACACATGCTTAATTAAACTCCAAACCCTCTAACTCAAATTTACTGAGCTAACTGAGTGACATAAGCCATGCCACACAAGTTAGTTGCATCCAAGTTGTTTGTTGATGTGGAAATTTGAATTTTCTCAATTATACCAAAGCAACATCAAATTGATACTTTCTTGTTGCATTTTTCAATACTCCCTCTCAGCAAGAAAGGGACTATCATGTACCTATGGAACTCGAACTTCCCTCTTCAAAAATCCTTTGTCAAAATGTCAACATCTTGTTCCTCTATCGGAACGTATTGTAGCAACATTATCCACCTTTACACATAGTCTCATAAATGGTGATACCGAATATTTATATGCTTGGATTGACCCTGAAATATAGGATTCTCATAGAGCTTAATTCAACTCTGATTATCATGATAGATCATAGTTGGATCCATCATCTGACCAAATAGTACCACAAGTGTATTTCTCATCCAAATCGCCTCACATGTTGCTTGACTTGCAGCCATGTATTCTGCTTATGCCGAGCTAAGCGCCATAGATGTTTGCTTCCTATTATACCAAGAAATAGTTGTGGACCAAACATAACTTGGCTCAGTTGGTTGACTACATAGCACATATTTGGTTATGTGGTCACAAGATACATTAGTGAACCCACTAACTGCCGATAAATGGTAGCATCCACTTCCTCACCTGAAGTGGCATCCTCCTTCTTCTAGTTGGTCACTTAGATGTGTCTACATGGGTTTATAACTCTCCATGTAGAAACTTTGTAGAATCTCATTTGCATACTTACGTTGAGACACAAAGAGTTCCCCATCGTCTTGCCATACTTACAACCTGAGGAAGTAGCTGCTATTCACTAGTTAGAATCAAATCATCAACATATAATACAATAATAAGCATTTTACCTTCTACCAAAATATGATAGAGTTTTGCATCTGCTTCACTTTTGGTGAAGCCTAAACCAGTGAGATAGTTGTTGATCTTGGTGTACCAAGCACAGGGTGCTTGTTTGAGATCGTACAGCACTTGCTTGAGTCTACACACATGATACTCCCAATCAAATGTCTCAAAACCTTTTAGTTGCTCGATGTACGCCTCCTCCTCAATAACCCCATTGAGAAATGTTGTCTTTACATCCATATGGTGGATCTTCCACCCCATCTACGCAATTAGTGCAAGAATTGATCTAATGGATGAGTACCTTGCTACATGAGCAAAGGTGTCCTCATATTAAATTCCCTCAACTTGAGAGTACTCATTAGCCATAAATCTAGCCTTATACTTCTCTATGTTTCCATTTGTTGCATGATTTACCTTGAAGATCCATATCGAACCCACAACTAATTTATCTGTCGGTCTTGGGACCACTTCCTAAACATTGTTCTTTACAATGGATTTGTACTTCTCCACCATTGCATCAACCCATATAGGTTTCTCTTCCGCTTCCTCAAAAGAGGATGGCTCAGTCTCTGCAAGCTCAATCATTAGAGCCATGTAGCCTGTGTACCTCTTTGGTGACCCCCTTTGCCTGCGCAAATTTGATGGAGCTCCAACATTCTCCCTCACTACAGAAGTCCATGTTGAGAAATGGCAACAAGAAATTCCAGTTTAATTTGACCTTGAATTAAATTGTGAATTAAAATAGAATTATTTTCTCATAGCAATTTGAAAATAATTAATTAAGTTTAATTAACTTAATTAATTTAGTAAATTCGAATTGGAAGTATTTTAGAAGACATGTATATGTTCTCCCTAACTTATAGGAGTTAAGGATGAGTTATGAATGAGTTGTAATTAGTTAACGTATTTTATTGAGTTAATTCCAGTTAAATTAGTTCCAATCAGTTTCTCGAACTAATAGTGAGTAAACAGTCAGTTGGAACACTAGTGACCTAATTAGTGCTACTCTAGTTAATTGAAGATTACACCATCAGAAACTCTTGCATGTTGATTATGAGAAAGACCCAATTGAGACTATAGTGCAGGGACAGTGTACTATTTGTTTTAGATTTTTCTGAGTTTCTCTGATAGTGCATGAATTCAGGAAATGATCCTTGAGGGATTGTGTTATTTTTAGAGGCTTTATTTCCCTTTAAATACAAGTTATCCTTCATAGTAACTACACATTGGAATAGAGACTTGGAGATCTTGTTAATTGGCTAAGCTTTGGCCTTCAGCCTGCTTATGAGTTGGAGATTGAATTTGTTGAGTGTTCGGATTGTTCTAGAGAAAACAAGCATTGTAATTTCATCTTGATTTTCCGAATTAATACAAAACAGATAGTGGGGTTTTGAGTTGTGGTTTTCCCCTGATATTTATTGTGTTATGTGCCTTCGATTTTCTTGCCCTATTGATTATTGTTTGCTCAATGTTTATGGGCTTTCGTTGTAAAGAGTAGAAGTAGATTCTTGTATCTTGCTTTAGAAAATTGCATTAGCTTGTGAATCTATAGGTTTTTCTCCAACCTATTAGCTTCCCTATTTCTTTTTCTGCCTTCTTTGGATGTTTCTTCTTGAGTGGATGTCTCCACTCTCTGATAATTTACTTGGGGCTACTCTGCAGATTCCTGCGACTCCTACTTTAGATCTAAAATATTCTCTTATGGTGGGATATGAAGCTCCCTTTCAAGAGAGCACCACATCACTCTCTCCTCATCAAAATTTACATCCCTTTGCACAACTACAATTCTAAGGGAAGGTAAGTACACATGATAATTGTGAAGATTTTATGTGTAACCCACAAATACCTCCAACTCTGTTGTCGTCTCAAGCTTCTTCCTTGATTCTTTGGAGACATGGCAGTAAATAAAGGCTACAAAAATCCTAAAGTGTGACATGTTGATCTTCTCCTCGAGAAAGCCTCCTCCAATGTAATCATACCAAGAATTCGGTGAGGACTCTGGTTCTGCAACTAGATAGTTGTGTGCATCCTTCAAGCCACAAATGCAAAGGTAGGCCTTAGTCATGCAACATAACCCTCGCATCTCACACAAGGATAGGATTCTTTCTCTCATCCACCCCATTCTTTTATGGATTGTGGGGTGTTGTCAGCTATCTTCGTATGACTTATTTTACACACAAAAAAATTAATTCATTTGAAACATACTCACCTCCATTATCACTGCGAACTTGGAGGATGTCTCATCTTTCTTTCATCTAAAGAATATCCAACACTTCCTTGAGAATTCATCAATAAAAACAACAAAATATTTGTGTTTGGAAGTGGAGGTTGTCGAGAAAGGTTCACAGACATCATAGTCGATCCTTTCAAAGACTGCATGTGCGTTTTTGTCTCGCTCATGGAATGTGGATTTTACATACTTCCCCATGGTAAAACCTTTGTAGACATCATGCTGCTCAAGTGCTCCTTTAGGGAGGTCAGTGGTTATTTTTTGCATAATCTTTAAGGTGCCATGATGAAAATGGCTAAGTCTTATGTGCCAAAGTTCACCAACATCGTGGATTTGCACTTTCTCTGCCTTATTTCTTAATGCAAAGGAATCTTCCACATCTAGCTTATACAGATTCTTCACACAAACCCCAGTTTGGTTCACCTATCCCATGGATATGTGTCTCAGGAATGCTTTCCCTTTGTTGAAGATTACATCATAACCATGGTCTTCCAAAACTAAAACAGAGATAAGATTTTTCTTTAGATCTCAAACAAACATGACAACCTTGAGTCTTAGAGGGGATACTGACTCCCTCTCAAAGGTGACTATACCAATCCTGATTGCGTTGTACCTTTCACCATCACCCAACTCGATGTGCACCTGGAGATCTTCCTCCTCCAGATCACTGAAAAACTCTCTACACCATGTCATGTGGAACGATGAACCTGAGTCCAAGTACCACACACTCCTTATCACTATGCTAGTCATGCATGCGATAAGGGTGAAGTCAAGCTTGAACTATGAAGCCAAAGCTTCACCTACTTCTCCTCTTGAGGTCTTCTTTCTTGACTTTTTGTGTGGACACTTCATGGCATAGTGCCCAAATTCATGACAATTGAATTATTTAATTTTGGACAAATCTTTCTTCTTTCCCACTTGGCTGGATTCTGGTTTGGTTTGAGATTTCTTCCCTTTTCCCTTCTTTCCCTTTCCAACCACTGCAAATTTATTTTCATCCTCACCCTTGGATGAAGTCCCATCTCTAATATTGTAGAGTCTGAAGATTGTCCTACCATGACATCCTTCTGCCTAATAATCCTCTCTTTTTCATATATATTTGCCACTTAATAAATCCATAGCTACCAGGTTTTGATGAAGGTATGCATTAGTATGTTTTCTTGTTCATATTCAGTTGTATACCCTATTGTTTTAATTAAAATTGTAATTAGCTACCGAATCAGTCTGTTTCTGCATCTACTCCAGGATTTCGTAGTTGTCTTCATTATTCGCGAGGTTCCAGAGTTCCAGGTCAGCAACAAAAGGTGCGGATGGATAGAGGATGACTGCCTCATGGATACTCCTATCCACTCGAAACTATTTACTAAAAGAGGCACAAGAGATCGTGGTCAAACTCCGAGTAAACCATCGGATTAACGCAGAACAGAACCCGAGATTAATTGAAACCTTATCGTTTTGCTTTCGAAATAGAAAAACAACGGTTTCACAATATAAGTTTAGATAGGATTAAGAGATATTAGACTTAGGATCTTCATACAATTATGAAAAGAGACCTACTATAAAGCTAATGGTCACACTGTTATTTGGGTGCTCGCCAAATGATATGTTTTCTGAACAATTTGTGAAATTTGTGTGGATGAATTTGGCTTTTGTGTGCAAGAATTGTACTGATTTGAAGCTCTGAACTACTATGTGGAGAGCCCCTATAAAAAGTGGCAGGTTTTAATTTTAATCAAATACAATTTGATTTCCTTTAATTATTCAATTGCTTGTTTTGCGTGATAATGTTGTATAATGATCTCGAATTGTTATCTGCATAAGAACTTTAATTTGCTTTATACCTAGATTAGACTGTTATTTACTTAGCTTTATACCTAGTACTGCAAAGTTATTTCCTTTGCTTATTATCCAGCATAATTGAAGTGTGTTCAATTCATACATGTTGCTTGGATTACTTTGTTTGAGCAGAAATTGAACAAATGAGAAGACCTCTCCTAAAACAATTGAGTTCAACAGTATTCCTTCATAGATTCTAGAATAAGGTTTCATTTTGCACTTAGATAATTAGGAGCTTCAGTAGAGATATTTAATATCAAATCCCAATAATCTAACATAAGTAAAATCACCCTCACATCATCCACAAACTGATTGGATAGAGATTAATTCCTAGGAAACTTAATCAACATCCCTAAGAATTACAACACTAATACAACTGACAAACATCGCCCCATCTTAATTTTAGACCTTGACAAATACATAACGACCTAGTAAACAACTTCTAAGCACATATTGTGCACCTATACTTCATAAGTCTACACACCCTGGTTGACAATTTATTGCCAATTCAAGGACATTGAATTGACCAAACATTTTGGCGTCGTTGTCAAGGAAGTATAATTAAAAGTAAAAAAAAAACAAACAAAACCATCATTAATTTAAAACATGACATGCGTAGAGATATAGACTCTAGGGGTAGATTTGTACGACAAGGAAGAAGTTTAATTCCCACAAATCCACTCACTCCACCACGATTTCAAGATTCCACACCACCTACTCAAACCCGAATTCCATTTAGAGGTCGACAAAGACTTCCTGGAGTCTCAAGATCAGAAATTCAATCCAAAACTTCACCTACTTCTTCTACTAAAGCTGTAATTGAAGAAAATCCTACATCCCCAACCATAGGAGTAATCTTTCTGTCCCCCACTGGTGAACAAATCATAGGAGAAGAATTAGAAATTCCTAGTGAAGAGGAGGAATTGGAAACTTATTTTGAACAACCATTGATAGAGGAACCAGAAAGATTAGAAGAAAACTATCTTAGCTCTGAAGAATCTATCATGGCTGAAGAAGAAGGAGAAGTACGCAATTTCCATGGTGAAGAGGATAGGATTGGAGGCAGAGGAAGAGGAAGAGGTAGAGGTAGAGGAGGGGGTAGAGGTAGAGGAAATCAATATCCTTCGAAATTCCCTATTCTTGATGAAGATACAACCCTCATAATGAAAAATATATCACCCTCGATTCTTCCTAATTTCCATGGGAAAATAAACGAACATCCAGAGACATTTCTCTTCGAATTTGAAGTATTATGCAGATCATATGACTATCTGCATGATGCTCAAAAGTTGAAATTGTTCCCTACCACATTAAAAGACTCAACATTAAAATGGTTCATGAGTCCAGGAGTGCATTCCATAACAACATGGGCACAGATGAAGGAGGCTTTCTTGGGAAAGTATAGAGATTATTGTATCCCTAGTAACCTTAAAGATGAAGTCTTCAAAATTATACAAAAAGAAGATGAGAATCTTGAAGACTTGGTAAAGAGATTTGTTTATAATGTTAAAAGAGAAAAAATGGATAATTTGGATGAAGAAACCTTAAAAGCTCTTTTACTCAAAGTTGTTAAAGATGAATGGATCGTGTTAACACTCAGGTTGTCCCTTGGCTCCTTAAGGGATACGGCCGAGGTAACCACAGACCAAGCTTTGGACTGCCGGTCCTAGCCTACCAGCAGTCAGAGAGGGCTCTCTCTTCGGGATTTAGCTTTGTTTAGGAAATGATTTCAGGCTAGTTATTATGCACATGGTTTTTTGTTTGAGTTTGGTGGGATGAATGATCAATTCAGGCAGTGTTTGGCAGGCGAAGCGCAAGAGGTTTAGAACATTGGGCATGGAGTCAAGGATGTGGACTGAAGGATGTGTTTTCTTTGACAGAAGAGGAATACAGAGCAGGATAGCTACACATGGACCAATATTAAAGCTTGAAATGAGATGAAATGGAGGTCAGGGAATGAAAGGCAGTTAAGTAGCTTTCATCACGCTAACAGAGGGAAGGTGAGTGAACATTATATAGGAGCAATCAAGATTTCCTAAACGATATTCATGTATGAGGGAAACTAGTGTAAATATGAGCCAATAGGTATTCATATTCATAGGCTAATTTAGAAGATAAACATAGAGAAATAACAGGAATTGAGCACTGAGTGCTGTTAAGCGAATTCTAAGCTAGTCTTCTTTTCTGTTATTTAGATCATGACACAAAGGCAATATAAACACATTAAAACTTAAAACAGAGGCAAGAAAGACTTATTGAGCCATGAAGAAAGCACGGGAATCCTGTAATTAGCTCTTCAGCCATCAAGTCCACAACAGACAGTTCATAATCCAAATGTCCAGCAATCTCTGTTCATTAAATCTCTTAAGGCGTACACAGCAAGTCTCAAAAATGAGATTAGCGATCAAAACATCTCTCACCCTTTGAACAACGAACAGCGTTGTTTAAATAGGCAAAATATCTATTACAAGCAGATCTCAGATCGATCTGATGGAGTCACAGCTTCTACCCTAATCTGTACTGAAATAAATGCAAGAAAAATATCTATCTAAGCGGCGCTGGAGGCAGCAGTATTAAAATGGAGTTTAAGTATGGGTCATTTCTTGTGATGCGCTGGCTATTTGGTCATAACTCAGTAATAACTGCCCAGGAATCCTTTGTCGGTATTGTTTAGGCGGTTCCAAATAATCTTCGCCTTTTGGATTGTGGCGGTGGCTGTCCCTTCGGTTTTCAACTTGCTGTGCGCTAACCATTTTTCCCAATCTGAAGCCAAAGCAGAATGTGCCAAACGTAATATCTCAATGGAAAAGCGACCCAACTATTGCCTCCGCAGAGTGTATCCGATGCTTTATCAATTATCACAGGTTCAGGCTTCACTTGTTTCGTACCATCTTTCATTAACTCAGGCTTGGCAAGCCTCGCTTCTCTTTGGCCATTTTCCTTAATACGATGCATCAGAGCCTAAGCTTGTCGATCATCATCAAAATCAGAGTCTGAGTCATATGATGCCTTCATACTAGCATAAACCAACTTAGGGATACCTTGATCAAACCCAGCCTCTGGGAGAGTGATTTAGCCTCCAGTCACTTGACACAGCAAAATATTGAATGTTACAAATTCAAATAAGTAGATCATAGTGATTGCTTCCACTGTACAGAAGCCTCACTGGCTTTCGACCTTTCCTTTGTTTTGTTGGCTTCATGAATTCTACACCATATTCAGCAATTGGAATAAAGCCTGTTCCCCACTTTCCTCTTTGTTTTGCCTCGGACTCTGGTATGTACACAATGATTGGTTGCGACAACATCTTCGACAATACCAATAACTCAGACTCGCCCCCCCAAGAGTTTGGGTGCTGAATTTTCTGGCAATATTGCTTCAAGGACTACTCAACTGTTATTGCAATAAGTGCTTCTTCATATGTGCGGTGTTCTTTTTCACTTCCACATACAGCTTCACTTACAGCCATTCGCAATTCATCTGCATCCTCCTCTTCTGCCCTTGGACTAAGAGAAAGACCCTTATTCGCTGCCATTCCCTTTACCAAACTTCGGAACATACAGCGACCGTCTCCCCGAACCCTTTGCACGCTAAAATGCTCTATCTTCTTCATAGTCGGAGGTGTTCCACGCTGCGGCGACTCTATTCGAGCGAAGAAGAGGGAGCTAACGCTGCTTTGAGCACTTCTGAAAGCATCAAATACAGACGCAATGGATGCGAATGGCAGTGCCAGTTTAGATGATGAAGATGCCTCTGAACCCGCAATCTCGAATTCTGCACTTCCATTTCTAAGATTGTCCACCAAAATCTCCGTCAAAGATTTATTGTGCTCCACCATGGCCGAACTGGACTTCTTAACACAGCCTATCGCTGTGATTTCTGCTTTGTAGCTTAAACTAAATCAATGAGTACGTCGATGATGAGGACGACTTTTCTTTGCCGCCAGTCTTTGAGAGAAATCATCATCCTTTTCGTTGTTTCCACTGTTGGATCCACTTGCTTCTTTTGCCTCACGACCCCTGTTTCTTGAGATCTTTCGTATTGGAGTCGTCGAGGCATTCTTGGCATTAGGATATAAAGGCAGCGCAGTTCTATGAGGCATTATCTCCTGACCATTGCATCAATCTCCCCTGTCTTGAGGGCATATTCGGGATAACCTGGAAGCGTAAAATCAAGGCAAAGATCCTCAATTCTAACATCACATAGTTCATATATTGCTTTCCTATTATCACCTGACCTGGCCTCCAAGAAATGCTTCTTAGAAACAAGGGCTTGCATTTCTAGCAATATTTTTCCAAGCTCAAGATCAAAAGATAAAATATCATATAAATCAAGTTCCTGTCCAAGGATGAGTTTATAAAAAGCTGTCGAGAGAGGTAAATCTAAGAGTCGACCATCTTGTAGAGCTTTTGCCATAACTCGTCCCAGAAGTCGAAAATTATCTAATACTTTCGAAAACTGGCTTCCATATGATACCAAAGCATTGCAGCCTTTATGGTCCATTGTAGTTTGGCATAGCACAGGGAGTGAGACCTAAGAGAGAAAGGGCCTTTCTTTCTCATCAATACGAGCCAAATCTACATCTGACTGCCTTGGACGATTTACATGAAGTGCACCACCCACATCTTTCCTTTGGTGGTTCCATTGATTTCTTGTTATTACTTGGCCAACAAAATTGGACAACTGCCTTTGAAAATATTTTCACTTGTTCTGAGATTGTAGCTGAAAGATTCTTTTTAGAAGACCCCCGCTTATTCACTAATCTGTTGTCTTCAACTGAGATGGATGCTAGATTAGCAGCTGCAGATGCAGCAATATCACCTAGAACATAATAATTGATGTATGCATTTGGTTTGAAGCTTGCTTTATAAACCAACCTGTTAGTACCCAAATCCATCTTCACAGCTGCTTTGCCAATGTCATCAGTTTGCTTATGGACAACACACACATTCAATATACTCCCATCCTCTTGAACACCTGTCCTATCACTGATTTCCTCTTTTTCTTGTTGTTGCCCGGGTATGGGACTGCTCTTAAGAAAATCCATCCGCATAACAGTGCTATTAGTGTCAAGATCAATCTGTTGTTCTAGAGCATTCCCACATTCTTGTGAATTCACACCCACTGAGCTGCTTGGAACAACTCCTGTAGCCTCTTGAGAAGATCTGATCTTAGTTTCTTTGAAATTACTAGGATCAATTACCAACAATTCATTTTTTCTGTCATAATGTGTCATGTCTGAAACATGTAAACCCTCATGATCATGAATACTACAATCCTTTTCTGGTTTTCTTTCAGAGCTCACACTTAGAAGACCTGATGCACTAGCATCTTCAACCAGATGCTCAGAGATAGACAGACATGACAAGTCTATTGGGCTATTGCCAGAAGTAATATCTGTCCTTTGCAGGAAAACTGAATCTTGTTTGCCTTCTGCAACACCCCAGTACTGTAGTATTGAGTTTTTAATGTCATCATAAAAAGGACCTGATAATTCTAATGTCTCCATGACTTTTGTCAAATCCCTTTTGTTGTAATACCTGTATGTGGCAGTTGGATTTGATGCAGAGTCAGACACCAGTAGGTAGCCACAAATGCCAAAGAAGACACGCCCATATGGATCAATACCAAATATCTCAGCCCCATTCAATGACTTCGATGCTCTAGATCCCAGGGCATCAATTTTCTCTACAGCACACTCTAGACAATACCATTCCCCTTCAGGTAAATGAGCTTTGGAAAGTCCAACACATCGAAAATGATATGCTGAAGGGAAACCATCACGACAAATCAAATTCCCATCCATTCCACATAGGCAGCATTCATCACTATTGAAATCCTCGACATCATCCATCCCAGGACTCTTAAACTCAGTCTGTCCATTCTTAGAGCAACTGTGCTTGTTATGTGAGTTTGAACTATCTGAATGAAAATTTGTTTTCTTGAGTGTCACTTATCTTAAAGTGGACCTCCTCTGCCCGTCTGCTTTGGTACAAGAGACCCTCTTTCTTTTCGAATAGCATGGATTTCTAGTAATCAATCCAGTTGCACCAGAAGAGAAGTTCATTTTTGTATCTCCATCTGTATCTTCATTTTCCTCAGCAAGGGTTGCATATTGTGTCTGTTGAAGCTTAAAAAAAAAAAAAGAGTGCTCCTTTTAGTGTCAAATTTGAGGATCAAACTCTTCATTTATTGGATCAAACCTTTCACCTCCGTGTCTTTTAAACACATCTGAAAGATGCTTTTCAGTCATCGCCACCCAAAGCACAGTTTGGTATTGAGAGAATAATTGCTGCAAACTTGGAGAAGATTCCCAATACCAACAGCCATATACAACATGCAAATCCTGCTTGGCGTGATGCACAGCGAGAAAGAGAGATAACTCCATTGTTCTGGGCATATGTAGTTATAGGTGTCATTTTTCCCAGTGCTGCTA
>APFE031316618.1:0-21905 GCA_000404065.3 Pinus taeda | reverse complement strand
CCATAGAATAATGAGCAGGAACACAAAATAGACAGTCACACCAAGGAACACAAGATGTAAGGTGGAAACCCAATGTGGGTGAAAACCACCTGCTGCAATATGTCTTTATCTTCTTTCAATTAGAAACTTCTACTTCCAATGATTTTGTACTGGTGCAGTCTTTTACCAGTATGCAGGCTGCAACCTGCAGAGAGCTACAACCCTCTCTTGTTTCCAGCTTCTTCTGGAAGGGAGCTACAACCCCCTTAGATCTTGTACTAGCTGAAATACTAGTATGTAGGTGCTGACCTATAGAAGGCTACTACCTTCTCTTTCCTTCCAGGGACCACGTTTCATAAATTTTCAAATTGGATCCAAAACATCATGTACATGTGCATCACCCAATCTCCTTTAAACAAATAACTTCTCAGAATGCAGTAACCAGAAAATAACACTAGTAACCAGACGCCAATTTAAACCCAGATCTCTGCAGAAACAGATAAAAGATAGCTAAAATATATTTCAAGAAAGGTCCGCAACTTCACCGAAGGAAACCTGTGGATATCCGCACTTCTGCCGTGACGAGTCTGCGCAACTCCGCACCTGCACTGTCTACTGTTCAGCGCACCTCCGCACCTGCTCCGTCGATTCAACTGCGCACCTCCGCACCTGCTTCTTCTCTAGTTCTGCGCACCTCCGCACTGCGCCGTTTCCGCTCCTGCGCACCTCTGGATTTAGACAGTTTATTAGTTCTCAAACATACCCCAGACTGTCAAAATCACAGATCCGTTCATGTGTCAAAGGGATCTCAACTTTTCAGTAGATATGACTTATAATGCTCCGGTTTCTCCTTGATTCAGATTCAACTATGTCTCACCAACCGATTATCAGAAATTCAGATCTTGCTCTTCTTAAGATTTTCAACACTTTTGATTAGCCAAATGATCTCCTCTTTCTTTTTATAGGCTAGGCCTCACTCAAAACCACGGACCAAAACCATTGAGAAACAATACCACGGACCCAATACTTGGGTTCAATTCTTTTGGATGCAATACGACAGACCAAAACCATAGGATCAAAAATTGTCAGACTAATACCATGAACCAACCATAAGATTTCCCACGTGTGAGCGCTTTTCTCTGCAAGAAAGTGCGTGAACTTTTCTCTGCATGAAAGTGCGTGAACTTTTCTTTACATGAAAGGTACGTTTCTCTGCATGAAAGTGCGTGAACGTTTCTCTGCATGAAAGTGCATGAACTTTGCTGCACTATAATTTATCATCTGAGAGGAGTAGGTTGCCATCAAGTACAACATATGTATCATAATGCCAACAAGGCTTCCTTGGATTTTTCCTTGATGTTTGTAATAACTCAGGTTCATCCAGTGAACCTGCATTGATTCCTTGCACCTTCCTCGCTTGATTGTTCATCAAACATATTTTTGTATGTTGGTCACAATGTCATGCTTGCAGCCATGTTTTGGCCATGCACAAATTCCCTCTTCATGTGTATAAGTTGTATTCACTATGTAAACATCCATCGCACTCACACACGAAGTTGTCTGCATTGTCGCACAAGTGTTGTCGTGGTTGTTCAACGATCTATCGCAAGTGTTGCGCTTGTCGCTCGCATCGTCAGTCAGTCACACTGAGTGTATGTTGTCTTGATGGTTCGAGGCATCTTGTCTTCAAGTCATGTTGATTGTGTGTTTGCAAGTTCATGCATGTACGAAGTCACTCATTCACACAGTTAGTCATTTTTCTAAAGCTATGTTGATTGGACCAACCCCAACAGTCGGACCTCTACTGAGCTACACTGCGCAGTTTCAACCCTTAGTGAACATGTACTACTGCCTAGAATTGCGCAGATCTTGAGGCTACCTCCTAGGAAGTCTGTGTTGCAAAACCCTATAATCAAATCGACTGATTGTCACCCAGAATAATGTAGAAGTTTCCTAGCAAGCCATTTCAATCTGCGCTTCCCGGAAGCACATCAACCAAGCCTCCTGTTGGTCAACCATAGAGTTTGACTAGCCAGTGACCTGAGGCCTCACTCCTCCAAACAATTGGGTAGAATATGCCATGAATGCCCACTTTTGCTGACTGAAGAAACTATGTAGGTAGGTTAGACAAACACCCTATGTCCATCACTGCGCTGCCCTAAAAAATTACGCAGTTTTTCCAGCCAGTCACCCTGACAGCCAACCTGCTGCTCACCCTGAAAATTGTGCAATTTTCATGAGAAGTCTCCAAGTTGCCTAGCATCCCGCTCAGATGATAAATTGCGTAAGGATGTCCAGTAGACCAACCTCCTAGCATTACGCAGTTTTTTCCACCATCCTCCTGTAGCTTGTTGCCATCTCCCTAGAAAAATTGTGTAATTTTTCCCAGTAGCCTCCCACAGCCCACTACCATCTCCCCAGAGAAATTGTACAATTTTCACTATCAGTCTCCCTCTGTTGACTGCACTATCTCCCTAAAAATATTGCATAGATCTGCCCTCCAGCAGAGCCAAATCCCGTAGAGAGTCACTGATGATCCGGATTGCCCATCTCAAGCTCCTAGTGACCTCTGCACAGTTTTCATGGACAATGCCTAGAGCCCACATCTCGATTTGAAATCTTCCTTGCAAAGTTGCAGATCCTTGTCCTCTCTCTTGGCCACCTGCATTCGAAAGCGAATGACAATTCATCATGGTATACTATGAGATTTATGGATTTGATGTCATCTCATCATGAGTGATTGCAGATACAGGTACATGGATGAGACATGGCACGACAACAAATGGGATGAACAAGGAGCACATGCAAGGAGACTTGTTCACGAAAAAATGAACACATGAAGCATGCCAAAGTACAAGTGAAGGAGTGACACACACATGCAACATCAAGCGAACACCAAGACCATCGAAGAATCCACAAACCTTGCCATGCAGAGGTGAAGCTATGATACACCAAGAGCACATCCATCACTCAGCAACATTGCAGCTTAACAAGCACACCACCAGCAGCATGAACATACCAACTCTGTCATGTCGAGTCATGTCATGAGTAATCTTGGCCACATCACTATTGTGGACCACACTATTGTAATCAATGTAAAGTAACGTGGAAGTCCAAGAGACCCACATGTAAATTTGAATCTAAATTTGAAGAGTCATGTAAGTCAAACATGCATGAGGGAAGTCGAACAATCATAGGGGCCACTTTTACCCTTGGCTATAGATACCCCTTATTTGTACATGCAAAATAATTTTTCACCTTGGATCCTCCCACATAGCCTTGAGAGTATATAGCCTTTTCTTTGAGGAGAAAGCAGTGGCTCCAATGCCCCGCTATCGGGGTTAGTGATGTATGGCGTACTGATGTGTCTTGGGACTTTCACTTAATTCAGAAGCCTGATAACAAGTTAGCACGTTTTCACACATGTATTGTATTTGTTTGTAAGACTATTCTTTGGACACTTGTAATGCATGTTGCTTTAACTTGTGTTAAAATAATTGAACTATTTCAGTTTTTCTAATACATATGCTTGCGAAAATGTGTTGTATAATTTTTTAACACTGTCTTGCCCGTGTGAGCTATCCTACTAGACACTCGACAAAACCACTCCCATAAACTTGTTATAATGGCCATCGCACTCGTGTGGACTACTCCGCTAGGTTTTGTATGTGCTATCTGTTCATTGTGTGTTTGTGACTGCCACATCCATGTGGATTACTCCACCAGAAGTTGTGCATGTCCTGTTGTGTTGTGTGTCTCTAACATAGTTGGGACTATTCCCTTTTGACTTGAGACTCACTTCCACCCTGTCCCTCTGGGGTGAAAGAATCTTGACAAAAGTAACACTAATCACTCACTAGGCACGCAAACCTTGTTGTTCAAAGACAAAGTAGACCACTCTCATGCGGTGAAAAGAAAGAGCTAAGGCAAACCTTTAAGATAATGGCAACTGAGCCATCATACCGAATGTGACTCCTACATGAAATGGTGTGAGGTCTTGTTTGGACTTCATACTGGGGAGATCCCCTGAATGTTGGCAGGTCCAACACCATCAAAATGACCCTATTTATGGCACTTTATGGATATCATCCACCATCCATCACATCATCTTTAAGAGAAAATTGCAAGGTTAAAGCAATGGAATATCACATCGATCATCAACAATAGTTCTCCAACTCTTAAAGGATAATCTCAATTTGGCACAAAATCAAATGAAACAACAGGTAGATCAACATCGCAGTGAAATACGTTTTGATGTAGGTGACTAGGTGTTTTTATAGCTATAGCCATACAAAAAAATGTCCCTTGAGCAAGCTAAGAAGGATAATAAATTATCACCAAAGTACTATGGTCCTTACAAGGTGTTACAAAAGATTGGTACTATGGCATATAAATTAGAGCTTCCTACATCTTCACGAATGCACCTAGTTTTCCATGTTTCATGCTTAAAGAAGGCTGTAGGTGACAAGCTCCTAGTTCAAACAATATTTCTAGAAATTGACGAGGAAGGAAAAATCATATTGGAACCTGAAGAATTCACAGAAACAAGAACCTGACAAGGATGAAATCGATCAATTTTAGAGTATCTCATCAAGTGGAAGAACTTACCTGCTGAAGATTCCACATTGGAGGATGAGAATTTTATACAGAAGCATCCATAACTACTCAAGCATTAAGGACAACACTTTTTTGAAGGAGAGGGGTATGTTAAGTCCCTATACTACTAGTGTATCCCTTATTGTTATTGTTAGTGTAGCCCACTTATTGTTATTGATGTGCCCATGTAGTCCTCATATTGTTATTATTGTGCCCCATAAAATCCCACTATTGTTATTGTTGTGCCCTTACATTATTATTGTTATGTAGGCTCTGATTATATTATGACCCATTAGACTCCTATATATATAAACGAGGTCTTTTCATTTGTGTCAAAGAATAATTGCTCATTTATGTAATGTAAAGGAGGTTTCCCCCTCAAAGAGGATAATTTTTAAGTCGTTTATCTATCTTTTTGTGAGTTGGTTGCATAACAAAGCTCTTTTCCTCTTGTATTTGATGAGTAAATGTACTTGTTACTATTATGGTTATATGTTGGTTATAAGCATGGTTTATGAAAAACTTGAGTTATGGATCTCATCATTTTTTGGTTAGTACATGAAATTGTAATGAATGCATGACCTAATATAGGATATTGCAGTTATTATGAGAGGACATCAAACCTTATTGACGATTCTCATATAAGTATGAGATCCCTATGTTCATATATGTTGTTTTGACTTGTACATTACTTCTTCATGATGTGTTTGATGAAACTTTTTCCATGGTTGAGAGGGTTCAAGTCAATTTCTTGTTCAAGTTTTGCATTTAAGTCTTTGTCTTTATGTTATTTCTCATTTCTAAGAGTTTCATTAAATAATGGGTAGAGTCATGAGTCCTAGCCCTAAAAAAGGGGCTTAGATCTTGGGGTCGTTGGCATATAACTGAGAAATTTAGTCTATAGTCACTGGGATGTAGGCTTATGAGAGTGACAAGAGGCTAACAATTGTTGGCTTTCCTTTTCATGGGAGTTACTAAGAGCCCAAATTAGTAAAAAGGAAAGTTAACTCAAGGGTTAGACACTTGGATTGGTTGGTTAGCTCATGGGGGCCCTATAGCTCCCAAGGAAGGTTAGTTTGGTTTCATTTCATTGATTCCACTTCCTTAATGTGATCTAGGAGGTTGAGTCATATCATAGTAACTCTTCATCACATATTTACCCTGATGGATTGGTAAGCTTGGGTAAGTGTGGGAGGAGGGTGTTACAGAGGAATTGGCATTAACCATGTTATCCAAGTGGAAAATCACATTGATAGGGTGTGGTTTCATATTCCAAATGGCCTTAATTTACAAAATGAAATTTCGATTAAGACAAATTTATATTTCATCATATTCGTCTCGATGAGATGGAATTAATGGTATTGCTCGAAAGAGTAAAAAAAGGCGAAAAAAGTAGACCCCATTTCCATAATGGTACCATGGATATTGGGTCAAAAACATAGTAATTTCCTCCTTCTAACCTTGGTTTAGGCCAAAATTAGAAGGGGGTATCTTACAGTTAACACATGGTCTGGCATATGTTTTGTAGTGAACAAATTCGACCAGTTCATGAAGGAGCCTACTAGAGTTCAATAGGTTTCTTCCAAGCATGTCTTAAGGTATCTCAAAGGCACGAAAAATTATGGGTTATGGTACAAACAGGTTGATGGAGTGAGGCTTGATGGATTCACAGATGTATATTGGGCAGGTAGCTCCATAGATCATAAGAGTACTTCAAGTTGCATCTTCAGCATTGGTTCAACAATTGTTTCCTAGTTCAGTAAGAAGCCAATGTCCATTTCTCTCAGTTCAGCAGAGGTCGAATACATGGTTGCTAGCTTGGAAACATATGAAGCCATTTGGATGAAGAAATTGCTTGTGGGTCTTTTCAGGCAAAAGTTAGAGCCCACTATGATTTACCATGAAAATTAGAGTTGCATTAAGCTCTCCGAGAATCCAATTTTTCTTGACCACTGCAAACACATCGAGATCAAGTATCATCATCTCAAATATTGTGTGCCGAAAGAGATATTAAAGATATCATACATTTCCATAGATGAGAAAGTTGTAAATATATTGATGAAGGCCTTAGTCAAAGGAAATTTCTTGTATTTTAGAGATACATTTGGAGTTGTACATATTCCCTTCCTTGTTAAGAAGGAGTGTTGAAGATGTAGAAAATGAGGGCCTTATGGATTGTTCCTTAGCCAGTAAAGACTTTGAATTGTCTTGCTCTAGCATGAAGTGAATTCATGAGATAGACTTCAATATGATGATTTTATTTTTATTTGTTAGAATGGTCATCAATAGATTGCATGCATAGTGTTGGAGCGTCAGTTTGCTGAAGTCTTCCTCAGATAGACTACAAGATGAGGTGGAAGAGAGAAGTCCAATTAGGAAGTGATCCAGGTGGATGTTGGTGGCCACTCACTTACCCCACTTGGACCCCCACAACTATCTCTTTTAGTTTTTCAATTTCCTTAATTATAGCACAATTTACTATTTTCAGTAGCTTTTTGGGTCCAAAACTTTCGATACCATTTTGAGGCCCTAAACGCCGTTTTTTTGAAAATCTGGGAGCAACATGGGTCCATTGGTCAATGTTTCTATTCCCAAAGTTGTATTCCTCGGATAGATATTTCTAATGAGCTATTGTGCATGTCAAACAGAGATTGTATGCCAAAGTTACGACCTTGGGAAGTTGATGTACCAATTTACCCGAAACGGGGCCCATAGTTTGGTGTTTCATCTCTTAGGGTTAGGTTTTTGGATGTTTATGGTTTTCAATTATTTCTCAACAATAAATAATCCTTCAAGCCTCATTGTAAGATAGTTCAGAGGCATGTAGCCACCGTATCTCTTCTCAGAGATAAGCTATCATTGCCCTAGCTGGTTTATTTCCATTTTTGTTTGTAAGCATATTTCAGTATTTTACATCAATGAAATGAAGTATTATTTCCGCTGTATATCTATATTTATGGTTATTTCTACACTTTATTGTGTTCCTATTTAAATCCAGATCAGTGGTATCAGAGTGGCCTACTCTTTCTCTGTCTTTCTTTGCATGTCCCCAACAAGGTCAGGATATAAGGAGTTAGGGCTTGAATTGGTCGAACCTTTGCAAGACCAGCCTCGGAAATCTCGACGGCCTCCAATGGCATATGAAAAGAAAGATGAGGGGGTAGGGGATCCTACAAAATATTGCTTGAAGAAGTCGTCGAGTGAAAAAGGAGCATGATGATGGATAGCTTTTCCCAGATCCTTTAGCGGTTACCCAGAGGCGACGCATCTGCTTCCAACAACTACTATGGAAACACCACACCCTTTATGATACAAGTTAACTTTGAAATCCCCATCTTCAAGGGTCAAATAGACATAGATGCCATAGATAAATGGTTAAATCTTTTAGAAGGGTATTTTTCTGTTCATGATTTTTCTAGTCGGAAAAATATTATTTTTCGCTCTTCTCAAAGTATCCCCCCACGTCAAGGACTGGTAGAAGGATGAAAGTACAGGCTCACTATTTTCACCCACACCCACTTGGAATTCATTCTGGGATGCCATCAAGGAGCAGTACTACCCTGTCAAAAGCTATGTGGACAAATACATAAAGTGGACCATGCTGTGGCAGGGAAGGGACCAAGATGTGTCGGAGTTCACAAATATTTTTCATACACTTCGCACACAGTTGGGTATCAAGGACTCTGAGTTGCATTTGGTACTCAAGTACTGCGGCTGCCTACATAGGTACATCTAGGATGAGATGGAGTTCTTGAACATCTCCTCGCTCAGCATGGCATATCGATACGCTGTCAAAATCGAGCAGAAGTTTAAACAAAAGAAGCGAGACTTTAGATCTGCGAATCCGAAGAACAAAGGACAAAGCTAAGGTGGGGTGACCCAAGACAACCGTCGAAGCCGCATGAAAAGAACAACACCACGAATTCAAAGAAGGACATAAGAAAGTGGTGTGATTTCCATAAGAGCCCCACTCACAACACAAGTGAGTGTCGGACCAAGCAGTCGTTGGTGGCTGAGTTGAAGGCTTTCAAATCAGATGCATGTTCCGACCTTGAGTCACAACCCAACAAGGTGAATGAAAAAGGGAAGCAAATCATTGATGCGAAGCCCAATGCCATTGTTGCCACCACCAAGGTCCAGAAGAATGAGCCCGAAGATCCAAAGGAGGGGGAGCTTCTTTTCCACTCACAGATGTGGGTGAAGGGTTCACTACAGCAATTCATTGTTGACAGTGGGAGCCAAAAGAACCTCATTTCAGTAGAGGTAGTGAAGTGGTTGGGCCTACCAACTACACCACACCCATAGCCATACAGTATCGGGTGGCTTCACCAAGGACAAGATCTTCGAGTCCTCCAGCAGTGTTGCCTTCCCTACAACATCAAGACATTCACAGATGAGGTATTGTGTGATGTTGCACCTCTTGATGTTTGTGATGTACTATTAGGCCAACCATACTTATGGAGGAAACATGCTATGAATGAGTCAAGACCTTGTGCTGTTATTATTACTTTGGGTAATTATATAGCATACCGGAGGTAGCCCCATCTACCGCCACCTCTTTGATCTCTACTAAGAAAGGAAGTAAGATCGTCTCCCAGACTTGGAAATTTATTTTCTGTTTGGTTCACTCTCAAAGTAAGGGGAAGATCATAGCCACATCCATGACCCCTACAAAGGGTTCCTTCGTGCAGCAGTAGCAACAGGTGGATACGGCCATGAAAGAACACAAGAACATCTTCTCCCCACCCACAGGGTTACCGTTGCACTATCAGGTCAAGCATTCATTCGATCTAACTCCCAGAGCACCTCTACCCAACGGGCCGATATATCATTGCTCCATTCTAAGAGATGACAAGTACATGAAGCGACATAGTCCTTACACCAGTACCAAGGATGTGGGTAACAATGATTTGGAGAACGTCATTCCCCCATTCCTTCACTTGCCTCAAGTGTTCAATGTGGACCGCCCCCTACCATGCTTCCCACCATTACTGAACACATCAGAGATTGCAGAACAACTCACCAGGGACCAAGTTCAGTAGATGGAGGAACTCAACACAATGGGGACCATTGCTTCCTAAGGGGGGAGGAATGATCCAGGTGGATGCTGGTGGCCACCCACCTATCCCACTTGGACCCCCATAACTATCTCTTTCAGTTTTTCAGTTTCCTTAAATGTAGCACAATTTACTATTTTAGTAGTTTTTTGGATCCTGAACTTTAGGAGTCGTTTTGAGGCCCTAAACGACGTTTTTTGGGAAATCTGGGAGCAACATGGGTCCATGGACTGATGTTGCTCTTCACAAAGTTATTTGAAATATTGAGAGGGGGGGTGAATCAGAATTTCTTTTTCAACTATTGTTTTACCAATTAAAACATTTATATTCAGAACACAAGACGAACAACAAGTATAAATGCTTTTATTAATATAATCTTTGCAATAAAATAGATACAATATATAAATGGTTGCAATCAGCTGCCAAGCACCAACTTGGACTTTTGTGAGGCTCCAACCTCTAGAGCACTAGCTTTGTTTTGCCAAGGCAACAATCTTGGACTTAGGAGCACCAACTCCCAAGGACTCCAATCCTTCCAGTTCTTGAGGCACCAATCCCAAGGATAGCAATCCTTCCTACTTTTGAGGCACTAATCCCAAGGACACCAATCCTTCCTACTTCTGAGGCACCAACCCCAAGGGTTCCGACCCAATCTTGTTAAGGCATGTTTGATAGTAATGTTCTTCTCTCAGAACTCTTCTTTACTGAGTTTTGTCTGTTTATAGCTTCACTGTAGTCTCCTTGCTACAACATCAATAGCAACCAATATTCTTATGAAGGAGTCTTTACAACTCTTCATACTGTCCACATAGAATCTGCAATAGCCTTCATGATCTCTGATAACATCTCCACACAGCTTTAGTGAGTCTACTATTAGTTGCAATAAGCTCTGCATAAGAACCAACTTTCTGTTAGAGCATCTGTTCTAACCATCACAGTAAATGCTATAGCATGAATGCTTCTTTGCTGGCTACTTCTCCATTCAAACAATGTTAGATAAAACTTTATTTATTACATCACATAATTGTTCTTCAGACTGCATTATGTACTTGATTAATTCATCACAGGTTTGAGTCTCTCATAGGGTAACACGATCAACATAGATGCTCATCCTTTGAATGCCTCCTGTCCTATTGGTCCTTTGGCCCTTTTTTGTTATGCTGGACCCGATGGCTGCCTCCTTTTCTTCCAGCTTTTTCACCAACCTTCAACTTTCCTTGTTCTCTGTTTTTATATCCCTGATTCCTCTAACCATTGGTTTCCTCTTTCCGCTAGCTATTCGGCTTTCTCAATGGTCGCTTGATCCTACCGCTTCCCTCCTTCGGTCGCTGTAGTTTCCTCTACGCTTGCTTGCTTCTTCGGCTTCCCGATCCTTTCGTTGCTTTAGCTTCCTCTGCCTATTTGAATTAACCAATGCTTCACGGACATGTTAATTCAGAAGAGTGGGCCGAATTACAAAGAAAAAAATGTTGCATATAAAAACTATAATAGAGAGGCCCTTTTTCAATAATAATATTCATACACTGTACTTTATTGTTTATGGATGATTTCATTTGAGAGATAGTACCAACAAGGAGGACCCACATGCCATGTTACCATCACACTCACAATCACAATCGTTCGGGCCAACTAAACTATTGGAACCGTTAATTTAAGCTTTCGGCCTTAAAAACCTTGAGCAACATATTTATTAGAATACATAGGAAAAACCTGACCGAATGCTTAAGGCCGAACTTCAAATACATTATGCCCACATCTATAGCTTCATTAGGTCTGCTCCTCCACAACGTTATCGCAATTGGGAATCGCAGCTTTCGAAATTCCTTTATAAGCCGAGCCGACAACATCGTCAATGGCCGATGGCCGATTCTCCTACTAGACGTGATATTATATAAATTGTTGCTGATGAATCCATCGGGTCCACAACATAGATCACAATCGGTGCTTTCAGTGCAACAATGCCTTAAACACTTGCGATATGGTGGATGCGATATAGTATTAAGCGATATTGCAATGTTGCAGCGAGTCCTCATACTTTATCGCAATCGGCACTTTGGGGGGTGACAACCCTTTGTATATTGCGATTATCGTGGATGCGATGTATCAATAGGGCATTTCATAATGTGCAGCGGGTTTGAAATCGCATATTTTAATGTGGCAAGGCTTAGAGCAAGAATACAATGATACATATGAAATACAATGAAAACCCGCTTTGAAACACTTACCCATACTTCCACAGTTTATACACTTAGACATATATATCGTCGGGTCCGCACATGTATATCACAGTCGGGGGTTTCAGGTAGTGGCACATAATAGACCCCGCCGATATGATTTCTCTGATATATATATATATATATTTATATACTCCACCTCTGATAGTATATATTGCTCTGCTCCTTTAACTCTGTTTATTATATACTGCTCCTCTGTTTCTCTATGTCCCCCGTTCTTTGTACTCTTCCGCATATATATGTATTTCGCTCTTCTCTATGCTCCTCCGATAGTTCTTATTTGGCATGTATTACCCCCGATACTCCTGATATGGCTCCTCCTGTAGCTTTGATAGCTCTGTTTATGCTCCTCCTATAGCTCTACTTTGATATTCTGCAATACTCCTCTTTTGATGAATTCCTCTTCTGATGACTTCTTCCTCTCGGTTCTTCTTGGGCATGTTTAACATGCTGTTAGTGTCGGTATCTTCATCCCTCCGTCAGAGATCAAATTCTCTTGTTGCATTGCATATTAGGTGTCTCGCTCAGTCAGCTGCATTCCATTAGGAGAATGGATCATCTGATGGCAGTGGCTTGTTGTACAGTTTCCCTCATGTCCTTTACCTGCTGGCCCATTTATGTTCATCAAAATCATATGCAGTCACCTTTTTGTTTTTAAAATTTCAAGAGTCATTCTTTTAAGGTTTCACTGTCATTAGGTCTAGGGTTTCGTCAAAAAGGGTTTCAAAATGTCCAATAACAGTTAGCAGCCACATGAGGAGGTTCCAGTACCAATAAATTTCATAGCAATTTCTCAGAGATGTATTTTTCTTCAAAACTCTGTTTTGAGGAAAAACAGAGTATGTTAGGTTTTATTTACTTAATTCATGTATTTTTAGTTCTCTTGTATGTAAAGTAGTTCAGAGGCAACCCTGGTCTCCTTCCCAAGCCTTAGTAGCTCCATCCCCTACAAAGCAAACAAAAATCAAGACAAATTAAGTCATTCAGTTCATCAAAAGGTTAAAAAAAAAGTGAAAATCTCAAAAAACAAAGTAGAAAAGTAAAGTCATAGTGTAAACATTGTAAAGGTGTGTTTTATGAAACAAAAATTAAAAGCTCTTGGGTATAAATCATTCTTCTCAATTCAAAATCTCATTTGCATTCAAAGAACAAAGTGTAAGCAAAGGAAGGCCATGTTTGATCAAAGTAAGTGAAATTAGAGAAAAATTTCCCAAACTTAGAGGCGCGGCGCACTGGGTGAGTGGCGTGGTGCACATAAGCAGCGCGGTGCATAGGGCCACAATTCTCAGTGTAAATTTCAACTGTCACGGTGCACTCAGGAGGCGCAGTGCGTTGGGTTTTAGGCGCAGCGCATAGAGCTGCCAAGCTCGATTTCTTCAAAAACTCCCTCAAATCACCCAAAACGCTCAAATCTTTCATTGTGCAAGTAAGTCACGATCTCTTCATTGCTAGTGAAGGAGTTTTTATTTAAGGTTTATGGTGGTTATGTGAAGAAAATCAAACCCTACTTCCTTGCCATTTCTCAAAGAAAACAGTGCTTAGGGTTTGCATTTATCATTTGCCTGCCAAGTTTATTCTGCCCTTCCCTTACTTTTACTCCTCCATTTATTCTCCCAGCTTATTCCCCCATTCCCTAACTCCCATATTCCCAAAAAATCATCTATCCCTATCCCCAATTCCCATTTCCCAAATCCCAACTACGAATCCCCAAACCCTAATTGTTGTCCCTAAAACTTACATATCACTCCCTAATCCCCTATTTCCCTAACAACACCCTGTCCTAACAGTTTTAAAATCCCTCATACTCTCTCCCTCCACAGTCCCTCATATACTTTTCCCTTGGTGGCAGAAAATCAAAAAACACCGTAAAATCCTACTACTCATCAAGAAAAGTCACTTACTAGCAAGCATGGAGTCTGATCCTTCATATGACCGTGATGAAGAGACACATAGTGATTCTCCTATAGAGGTGCATGCACCTAGGAGGCCTCATAAAGGTGGCAAACATATACGAGAGGAATCCACTACCCTTGCTGAGCTACAGGCCTACCCTCTCACCATCACCTGTTTCCAACACCAGTCCTACTATGAGTTCTGTGAGATGGTTGCTAGAATTCAGTATCATCATGAGTTGGCCCATTTGTTTGTGCTTCATTTACATGATGGTTAAGCCACTCTAGCTGGTGTAACATTCACTTTAACACCAGAATCTATTTCTCTAGCAACCGGTGTTCCTAATATTGGAGAGCAATGGAACAAAAGGCATCAAATTGACATGCAACATTATGAACCATACATCAAGCCCGGTTATTTGAGATAGCTCAACAGAGTTTTTCCTTTTCGGTACCTAAAAGATTCATATGCTCCTTTAATGAAACTGATAATGAAGTATTTCAGCTGTGAGCGCTGGTTTTCATGCCTATATGCCTACCATATCAGACTATTGATGCATTTTACCAGGGTCAGAATGATGAATCTCCCCTACTTCATGTGTCGAAATATTGAGAAGATGACCACCCTAGTACAACACAAGACTCCTCAGCAGCAGTTCAACAGTATATATCATTTTGCTCTCATTAAAATTGTGGTCATCCATCAGCTTGGTTTGTAGGGCATCTCATGGGAGGACTTCATTTCTCATGAGTTCTTCACAGCTCCTCAGGGACCTCCAGAGGTTTTGCATGAGAGAGGTGGACCTTTATATCAGTAGGAGGGTCATGAGACACAGACCGCCAGTATGCCGGTGTTTATCACCTATCAAAAGGGCACTAGACGGTTGTTTGCAGCAGCAAAGTGAGTATTATCTCCACCCAGGGTGGAAGGGTCTCACTTCCTTCATCAGCACAACAGGTTTAGGAAAAAGGCAAGAGGCCATTATGAGATGAGGAACCTTTAGGTGAGCAGGAGATTGATTTCATTCTCATTGAGGGTGATGATACTGATGTGGCCCTGCAAAGCTCAAATCTCAAAGAAGTCATCCAGGAGCAACAGGCGGATATCGATGCTTTGTCCCTCAACTTGGAAAGGGCTAAGTGGATAATAAAGTACCTGGAGCAAAGAAACAATCAGCTTGAGGATCAGAAAGCGATCATAGAGTTGCAAAACATATGAGAGAACCACCAAGCTGCCAAAAGGAGGAAGGTGGAGCTCACGTCACTTGAGCAAGAAATCAATGCCAATTGAGAATCATGGCTTGAAAGAGATAATATCCACTTAGAGAGGTTGTTGGAGAAGGCCAACAAGGAGAAGACATTGTTGAGGCATATGGCTTATCATTACATGGAGAGAAACAAAGTCTGCAAGGCGAGAATCAAGAGCTTAAAGGCAAAATTGAAAAGGGAATCGAGGAGGCGAAAGGAGAAAGATAGTCTTCAGATATTGGTTGAGGCTTCCTTAGCCCATCACAACACTTGATGGGGAAGACTCAGCCCAAATTTCAAAACATTTGGGACACTTTTTGCATTTTTGGAATTTTTGGCACAAAAAATAGAGTTTTCTGCCCTATGCGCCACGCCACCTGCGCTCGCTTTTTATAGGAGCCTCAAAATGACAAAAACTCAGCATTTTTGGATTTGGCATGGAAAAATATGCTTTCCTACCAATGGCCAAGAAATTTGGATAGGTTTTGGGCCCTCAAAAAGGTCAAAAACACTCAAAAAATGACCTTACTGCCCCTAATTTGACACACAGGAAGCAGTGTTAGGAGAACTACATTTTGGAGGGGAACATGGAGGCCAAATTGACAAAAATACACTTGGGTTGGAAAGTAGATAGGTAGACCTTTCTAACAAGTACACTTGGAGAAAATTTGGACATCAGGAAGGCCTCCAAAAGTGGCTTCAAATAGGTGCTACGTATAGGGAAATCAGCGCGACGCATTGGGTAAATTTTGCTCAGTTTGACCAAGAATACTCTGTTTTTCACCTAGCTTTTGATAGTTTGACTTTTTCTCCTTCACAATGTCAAAATTGTGATGTGATTTCATGTAAATGGATGTATCTTGATGTAAATATGTCAAATTTTCACTCATGGAGGTAGATTCATCTATCAAAAAGTTGTTTACAACTGAATTAATTAGTTCCCTAGTTTCTAGAGGCATCTTGTTCCATTGCCTAGTTTCTAGTTCTCAGTTTATAATTAGTTGGAACAGCTCCTAAAATTGTGAGCTCGACCCCTAGAGGCTAGGATGAGCTATGGTTTTTCTATATCTTGTTATTTTTCAGTCATTAGCATGGTTGGACTCTTGAGAAAGCTTGGAGCTTCTTTGTATATTCATATCAGTAGTTTTGGCTAAGGAATAGAGACCAGGGTTTACAACACTCTTTGGGATTCATGTGGCATTCTGTTTTGGTATAGTGCTTTCTTCTGTAATTGTGAATTTACTTATATGTTATGTATGCCATTATCTATATTGTTTCTTCTTAACTAAATCAAACAAGGGTAAAGGTAGAATCCATTGAAATTGCAGTGCTCTACCTAGGGTTTGCTTTAGTTTTTGATGTTTTCAGCTGTTTGAAGAGGATCCATGGCCTTTATTGCCCTCTTCGGCTCCTCACCTGTCTAATCTCTCCATCCCATTCAATTTGAAGTGTCAAATCAGTTGCCTACATTTCCCCATTGAGATCTTTTCAAAACTGAGCCTCATTCCCCGCACCCAAAATCTGCCTTTCCATTGGAGCCAACAAAAACATTATTTTATTCAATCAAACTCTTTGCACACATACCTAGCCTCAAATCAGTCAGCATATCAGTCATCTCAATCCCTTATTGATCATATTTTGCTGAGATTGACGTGAAGAGAGCCCTCTCCTGACCTGGTAGGGCTAGCTACCGGGTTAAGCATGGTTTGATGTTGTCCTAGATCCTACCTTTCTCAGCCTGAGGTAGATTTAGGCTCTAACATAGTGGCAACCATACTGGGAAAGAAATTGTTTGTTTGTTAGTGTTATTTGTTTTATAAACTATAGACAGAGTCTAAAGATTAGCCAGGTAGCCTTCAAAACGCTTTTGCTTTGCATTAGTGCAAGTAGATAAAAGCTACTTCAGTCAATCTCTGGTCTAGTCTTATAAACAGAATATCTAACCTGGAAAATGCCCCAGTACATCTGTTAATTCTAAGTTCTGGATGATAAGTTTAGAATTTGATAGGCTGAACAATTTTCTAATGTCCATTTGATTTCTTGGAAATAGTAACACACTGGCTTCCAGAAGATATACCAGAGAAAATCCAGATCTTGAGCCTCCTCCTGTGTATGAAAATCCCAATCTTATTCCAAGAATCCTTTGTCACGAAAGTTCTATAATTCCCGTGTTCAAATCTCGTTCATGTCCTGTGGTTTTTGAGTATCTTGAAGATCTTGATTTTGACGAACAGTTTGGTCTGTCGTTGTTTGAGACTAAATCCAAAAGTGCTATTGGTTCTACTATCCTAAATCCAGATTTTATCAAAGATCTTGAAACTGAAAAGGCCAATAAATAAATTGATGACTAAATCTTGAAACAACTCCAAACTTCTATCGTGGCTTCAAACATCGCTGATTTCTTAGAAACTGCATCTGCAAGCCTTGGGTCCTCCGCGATTGCATCTAAATCTAGAATTCCCATCAAAACTCCTTTCATTCCCACCATCCCTGTGCAGCCTTCTATCTCTGATAACAAATCTGCAGTGGTGTCACCTCCGTCTACTCCGTCTGCCCCTCAAACATCCAAAATTTCTTCACCTCCACACACACCTCCTCATATACCCCATACATCAACTGCACCCACTCCCCCAACATCCCCAAGACTGATTGCAAATCCACCAAGAGCAATGGATGCTCATTTTGCACCCCTTGTGCTGCCTCAAATTTAGATGATATGCCCGCCGATTATCAAAGCAAGATTCCATTGTTTGATGGCACTCCTCACAGTGTTACAGCTCAGCAACATGTGGATAGGATGACAGATTTCTTTGACCTTCATGAGATTGATGCAGAAAATGTGACCATGAGAGTGTTTGTATAAACCTTTGGTGGTGAAGTGAGGAAATGGTTCAGAGCTTTTCCAGCTACAAGTATCACTACATTGGCTAATCTGTAGAGACAATTCTTGGATCGTTGAGAAGTGAAGAAAAATCCCCTTCAGATCCTTTCCGAATATGAGAACATCAAGTGCAATGTTAGTGAGTCTGTCCAAGACTATTGTATTAGATTCAATTATGTTTACAATGAAACTCCTAATCATATAAATCCCCATATGGGGCTAGCCTTGATTAAGTTTCTGGATGGTTTTGACCCTGATATGGCCTATCAATTAAGAGAAAGAGATCTGGCCACTTTGGAAGACATGCAAAAGATTGCAGTCAGCATTGAAGCAAATCTGCTTTCCAAGAGAACTAGAGCAAAGGCTGAAAAGAAAGTTACAATAAAGGAAGAGGTTTCCACTTCAGATCAGGTGCTTCGGAAGATGGAGCAGATGTTTGATAGATTAAAACTTGACAAGCCTGAACCACAAGTTAGAAATCCTAACTTCCATGGTCAGCAGCAACCAGAATTTAGAATCAAACAAAGAGAGCAGCGAGCACAAGATTAAGCAGCGTAGCAGCAGGTGAAGACACCCTTACAGCAGAATTTTGTACATGGTCTGGAATCTGATGAGGAGGAGAATGTGATTGGAGAAGAGAATCATTTCTTTACACCCGATGACATGCCAATTTTCATCACTGAAGATGAGGAGTATTCTGAGAATTCAGCTGTACAAAGGGAAGAAAATTTCATTTTGGCAAATGAGACAGTTCTTGAGGAAGAGTTCGATGAATACCAAAGAGGATACATGAATGCTTTGTCAGCTTAGCAGTGACAATATTCACTCTGAAGTAGAGATGTGCCCATAAATCCAATTCAGAAAAGGAAGGAGGCAGCAACACTTAAGAATGATCTTCCCATTGTGCAGAAAAAGGGAAAAGAGACAGCTGATCCTACCACCAACAAAACGCCATCAGCAAATGAGAGATCCAATCAGCTAAGTGTGTCAAAGGAGAAAACTGAAAAGAAGGATGTTTCAGCGAAAGAGGTAGAAAAATTTCTAGTTTTTAACTTAGAAAATGAAATTGCTAAATTAAAATTTTATATTCCTTTGACTGAGTTGATGAAGAACAACAGCTACAAAGGGCAAGTGTCTAAAATTTTGAATTTAGATCCATCATCCAATATGGTGAATGTGGAGGATGATAGTTCTGAGTTGATTTTTGGTCCAGCATTGGAAGGTCAGTCTCAAGATAGTGATGTAGCTCCTTTATACATCAGTCTCAGGGTGCATGACTATGTGTTACACAATGCTATGTTCGATTCCAGAGCTTCTCATAATCTTATGCCTAAGGCCATCATGGAGAAATTGGGATTGGATATCACTAGAAAGTATCATGACCTTTACTCTTTTGATTCCGGTAGAGTAAGGTGCATTGGTCTTATCAAAGATTTGGTGGTCAGTTTGGATCAGATTCTAGCTAAAAATGTTTTGATGGATGTGGTTGTGATGGATATACCTCCCAAATTTGGCATGCTCCTTTCTAGATCTTGGGGAGCAAAGATTAAAGGGACAATGCAGCTTGATTTCTCCTATGCTACCATTCTCGTGTTCAGTCAAATGAGGAAACTACATTGGGAACAAAAGATGAAGTACATGATCACTAGCAAGGAGAAACCGGTAAATCATCCAATCAACTATGTACATATTGATTTAGAATCATTTGTTTTGTATTCAGATAGCTTTAATGATGTAAATAGCCAAGTAGTTGAAGTAGAAGACATTCCCGAGATCACTGAAAAATTCAGAGAGGTCTTAAAGCAAGAAAGACAAAGATTTAATAGTATCGCTGAGCAATCAGCCTTCCGACAGCAGCAACATATTGATGGACAGCAAGGAAGAGAAATAGAACAAACATAATTTCAGCATTTGGAAGAGGACGAAGTAGGCCTGTGGAGCATGGATTTTGATGGCGCAGTAGGAAGGGAAGGTGTTGGAATTGGCATTTGGATACGCAATCCTATTTTCGCCCCAAACAAAGTGCCAAGCAATGTAAGGGTCTGTTCTTATAAACTAGCTTTTGACTGTTCAAATAATGAGGTTGAATATGAGGCTTTAATTGCTGGTTTGAAAATTCTTAGAAAATTGAATGCTAAAAGGATTTCAGTGTATGGAGACTCCGAGTTAGTTAGCAAGCATGTGAAAGGGGAATACCAAGCTAATCATCCCCTAATGCAGGCCTACCGCAATGCGGTATTAGATATCTTGAAAGTATTTTCAGATTACACTTTGACATGTGTTCCTCGTGTTCAAAATGTCATTGCAGATTCACTTGCAACAATAGCAAGTAATTTGAAAATTCCAATGAATTCAAACAACAAGTTTGAGATTCATGTGAAACATCACATAGCTATCCTCGACAATCAAAGGTATTGGCAAGTGTTTCAAGATGATGAAGAGATCGATGAATTTCTGCAAAATGAAGGTAAATTCAAAGACACTTCTATTGATGTGGAGTATGATGATGGTGAGATGGATATAGAAGTCAACCAGATGGAAGTTTTGCAGCTCAAAGACAACATCATTCCTAAAGGTCTAATACCTTTAGAGGAGCTATTTGATCAGGATGATGTGGCTAGAAAACCGAGCTTGTTGCCAACAGAGAAAGGAGTTGAAGATGTGAACATTGGATCAGCTGAAAATCCTAAAATGGTGAAATTATCAAAGGCATTGCCTTCACAGGTAAAAGCAAAGTATATCAGTTTGCTATCTTCTTTTACTGATGTGTTTGCTTGGGATTATTCAGATTTGAAGGCATATGACACAAGTATAATTTAGCATGTTATCCCGATCAAGCCAAATCAAAAGACTTTTCGTCAAAAGCTAAGAAGAATAAATCCAAAGTTGTTTCCCTCAATTGAGAAGGAAGTGAATCGGTTATACAAAGCCAGTATCATTATCCCCATAAGATTTTCAGAGTGGATTTCAAACTTGGTGCCCATGCACAAGAAAACAGGTGAGATTCGCCTATGTATTGATTTTAGAAATCTGAACAAAGTATCTTTGAAAGACAACTATCCATTGCCTAAAATGGATCACATACTTCAGAGAGTAGTTGGAGCATCCCACTCGCTACTCGATGGGTATTCGGGTTATAACCAAATTCTGGTCCATGAGGATGATAGAGACAAAATAGCGTTCACCAATCCATGGGGAACTTTTCATTATGCAAAGATGCCTTTTGGATTAAAGAATGCTGGTGCAACATTTCAACGGGCGATGGATGTCACATTTTCTAAAGAAAAAGATGTCTTTCTAGTTGTTTATCTTGATGATTTGACAGTTTTCTCTAATTCAGATGAAGATCACCTTTATCATTTGAAGATTGTGTTTCAGCGGTGTAGGAAATATGGCATATCTCTCAATCCAAAGAAAAGTTTGTTTTCCATGGATGAAGGCAAGCTTCTCGGGCATATTATCTCAAAGGAGGGCATCCACATCGATCCAACCCGGGTGGAAGCCATTAAAAAGATTGATTTTCCACGAAGTAAGAAAGAAATCCAATCCTTCAATGGTAAGATAAATTTCTTACGTCGCTTTGTGCCCAATCTTGCAGAACATTTAAGGGAAATCACAAACATGCTCAAAAAAGATAGTGTAGTAAGGTGGACTGAGGAAGCAATTAAGTCCTTCAATTTGTTGAAATTGGCTCTTTCTTCAACTCCGGTTTTGATCAGCCCAGACTATACTCAGGATTTTATTTTGTTTTCATTTGTCTCAGATCATACTATGGCAGTGGTCTTGAGGCAGAAAAGAGATCAGCTTGAGAAACCAATTTCATTTTTCAGCAGAACCATAAGGGATGCGGCATTGAAGTACAATATTATTGAAAAACAGGCCCTTGCTTTGGTAAAGGCATTGAAAGATTTTTGGGTTTATATTTTTCATTCTCATATCCTTGCTTATGTCCCTAATGCTACTGTTAAGGATGTCTTAGTGCAAATAGATTCGGAGGGGAGAAGAGGCAAATGGATTG